>JBBBDQ010000637.1:860000-1040000 GCA_037127315.1 Ascarosepion bandense
GTGTGTGTGTGTGTGTGTGTGTGTGTTTACACTTATGTAGTCTCACGCTCAATAACTCCGCTGTGTGAAAGATATATATAACAAAATAAAATAAAACCAGATAAAAGATCGACATGATTTTCGTCGAATTATTAATATCTTGTGTCAATAGTCCAGTTCTCCTGGACGACTGTCTAGAACGCCATGAGTAAAATTAAACAAACCAAAAAGTTTCAGATCATGTGCTTCTTTATAAAAGAAGACTAGAGTATTAGTCTCAGGCCTAACATCGTGACCCAACCGTTCTTTCTGCGCAGGCTGTTATATTGAAACGTACCGGCCATAACTAATTGTCCATTTCAGATTAGAATCCTCCATGTTGGATTTCCGCCTGCCCCTCCATTGATTAGAGAACGATAAGATGCGCATCAGATTTTGTGGCAACGTTTGTACACACATTTCTTCCGGTCATCAAATCCATAAGCATATAAGTCAACAGTGTACCATTCGGCTCTCAGATTGGTCAATTAAAAGTTCGTCTTGCTTTGGACTGAAATAATGAGTAAGTTATGGGATACCGTTTTTAAACGCCGTCATTAACAAGCGATTAAAAAAAAACAAAAAAGACCCTTCAGCATATGTGTTTTGTTAATGTTAACTTATTCCAGGTTAACAATGGGACAATTGCGTAGTAATTGTTATCGTTTTATCGAAAATCATTTTTATATATCTCATATGCAAGGTCTGTTTTGAGGAGGAGACAACTAGGGTTTCCTTCTAACAGAATTACATAGAGTCGTTAGGCAGGCACGAGTGTGTTTCTTTAATATTTTATCCTTCTGAGAGGAGGTAGTATTTACATTATTTATATTGTTTGGACAGTTGTTCTCACCTTTATTGTCATATTCACGATGTTTCGGCCGTTGTATGCGCCGACCTTCTTCAGGTGATTGAAATTTTGAACCGAACCTTTTATTTCCATCACTGTGATAGATTGTTCTCGTTTCATGATTTATGCCACTTTCGGGTATCTTAATGAATCGGTCCATTTTGATCGCGGGGAAAGTTGGAAAAGACCTATCACAGAAGATACTTTCAGTGAGAAAAAGAAAGATAAAAAAAACACTGCCAGTACTTCATAAATAATAAACTATTCCGTTTTGTATGCGAAGAAAGTTGGAAAAGAATATCAAAGGCGTTATCTGATTTCAATGAGAAAAAGAAGAAAAAAGTACGAAAGAAAAAGAATTAAAGCAGGAAAACAATTTAGTTTCCACAGATACGACAATAATGCAGTTATTGTTATCGTATTTCTTTTTCTTTTTAATCGTATCACCCCCAGCAAGGCGGTAACGCTACTAACGTGCAGGGGGCTTCATAAGAGTAAAAAAAAAATAGATAGGAGGAGAGTAAAGAGAAAGACGAGTTAATGATAGGAATGCAGGTGTGATGACAGTTGCAACGGTGGAGAGAAAGGAAAAAATAAACAGGATGGTGTAGAAAGAACTAGAGTCAAGTAGTTAAGAGATGGGTATTGTCATTGCATTTAAACTTCTGGAGGTTTTAGCCGTCAGGAAAGCAAGAATATAGAAGCAATTTCCAGTGTGGGAAGTGCAAGAAAAGAAGCTGCTGGAGTAGAATTGTCGTCTGCATTTGGTTGATCTAACTGTGAATGGGTGGGACCCAGGTGCCATTCTGATTGCACGAGTAAACACCTGTTGAAGGGGCACTAGTGACTTAAGCTTGTTGGAGCAGAAGCCATGAAAATATTTATAGAACAGACAAAGGAAAGCCACATCCCGTCGGTGAGAAAATGGCTGGAGTCGAGTAGCCAAGTCAGTACCTATCACATTACTGATTCTCCTTTGGAGCCTGTCGAGAACACTGAGATGAACAGCGCCTGACCATATATGACAGCAGTATTCCATGCACGGGTGGATGGTTGATTTGTATATATGCAAGATGGATTCAGGCGGGAAAAACATCCTGGCCCGTCACAGTGACCCAACCTTCGTAGCAGTGGATTTAGCTATTGACTCAATGTTAACATACTTATGCAGGTCATATACGATGCTGATTCGGCAAGTATCCTGATATTTCATATAAACCCAAGAAGTATACCTAGGTCAGTAGCGTTTTACTTTACATTAGATTACTACCCTTGGAACCTAGTATAATTATTACAATACCCCTTACATAAAAAAAGAAACATCAGTCAATTAGGGTTTTTCGGTTATCTGGTTAATTACTTCTTCATATTTATAATGATGAAATAAAGATTTTTAAAGAAGTTTTGCTAATCCAATGCGTACGTCGGAACTTGGTGTCACATGTTTCATCTTTTTCTTTTTTTTTAATTGGTATCACTCCTTGCAGATGGGAGAAGAATTCAGACGTAATCAGAATTTGATAAACAAACAAGAAATTATGTGGCTATATAGTGGGGGATCAATTCTATTTTACAACCTCTATATAAACTAATCCCTCATTTTATGGCCACACTTGTTTCTATACATTTATATACCGGAGAATGTAAACAGATCTAAAAGACATGCCACTGTAACTAATAGTATTTCATTGATTGATTTGTTTTACGCCTTATCAAACTGGAAATGCGACACCGAGTTCCGAAGTACGCATTAGAGTAGCAAAACAAGCAATCTAAAAGCTAAGAAAGGTGCTGAGAAGCGGAAAAGTTTCGTTAGAAACAAAGAAAAAAGTTGCTAGATTGCTAATTGAGATCCATCCTCCTATTTGACATTGAATGTTGGACAATTTTCCGTCGCATGAGTAGAAAACTGGAAGCAGCAGAAATGCTACAGAAGGATACTGAGACTTCCATAAAAATTGTGGAGAATTATAATCAGCTATAGAAAAATAACAGAAATAGAAATTTAACACGGATTTACTACTTTAACAAACAAGATATGGAGTCACCACTGTATTGATAGCAGAAACAAACCGAAATATATGGGAAAACATAGAAGTGTTCTCATATGATCTTGAATAGGTTCTATCTGATTTTCATGAAAAGTAATGTTTTATTTACAAAAATCTAATAAAAACATGTCACCGAAAATATTGTCCATCTCTAACCGCTACTTTTTCCCATCATTCGAGCAGTATTTGAATTTCACGTCGGAAAAGCGATAAGTCTTTTAAGGCAAACTACAAGTCGACCCAATTTTTGGAATCTTCATAAGAATGAAAGTGCTGCTAAGCCAGGCCATATGCCATCGATCAGAATAAATGATAATCGGACGGGGCAATATCGGGTGAATACGATCAGTAGGTAGGACATCACATCGTTTTCAAGGAGGTTTTTACCCGTTTTGCAACATGAGGCCTAGCGTTGTCATATTGCAAAATCACTTTGTCGTCTCTCTGCTTGCATAGCGGCCGTTTCTTCTTCAATACTCGGCTCAAACGCACCAATTGTAGTCAATAGAGATCTCCCGTGATGGTTTCATTCGGTCTAAGCCGGTCATAATAAACTACACCCAGCTTATCTCACAAGCCTCAGACCATGAATATATGGTTTGACGTCGATGTTGATGCATGGACAGACTTACCCCACGATCTTCTACACTTAGGGTTATCGGTGTGTCTCCACTTTTCATCGCCGGTCACGATACAATGCAAAAAATCTTTCCTTTTCTGCCATTGAAGAAGCTGATTACACGTGACAAGACGTTGTTCGACGTCTCTCGGCTTGAACTCTTACAGCCCTAAATATTCTTGCTTTTAAACCATTCTTAATTCTTTTAAACATTTCAAAACCGTTGTGTGATCAACTCCTAATGATTCTGCAAGTTCAACTTGTACCTGGCGATAGTCTTCATGAAGTAATTCCTCTAATTCTTCGTCTACATCGGAAGCATCAAAATCATTATTTTTGAAGCGTCTAAACTAATATCAGTATGTTGTTTCCGACAGTGCATGATCGCCATAAGTCTCAACAAGAATTCTGTGCGCTTCAGCTGCAGATTTCTTTTCAATAAAGTAGTGCAGTAAAATTCCCCGCAAACACACTTTCTTTGGCACGAATTCCGCTATGAAAACAAAGTTGTTTACACTTCGGCAAAATTACATACAGCCTGTAGCCTTTGTTGGAAACCTGTCAACCGCAGAAAGAAGATCAACCTACTGCGCAAAAAATCTCCTGTCCGGTCTGTCATGTCTCTTTCGAGACATGATCACCCAAGCGTGAATTACGTACGGCCCTCAACTGACTAAATATGTAAAAGAATATTAAAAATAGGATCACATAGAACTTCAACCGTATCTCAATGTTTATAGAGGCTCCAAATTTATGCCCTTGTGTCATGCTAAGCAAAACTAGTGGTTAGCAAACTAATTTCACATCAGTCAGTCAATTAAGTATCATACGTGATACACGCTTGGGCGATCATGTCTCGAAATAAACATGACTGACTGGTTAGACAATTTTCCCGCAGTTGGTTGCTATTACTTTTCGTGGCAGAATGGCTGCAAACCAAGGCTATAGAACCACAACTACCCTGCTATTTAGCCCATAGCTGGAGAGAGAACAGACGATTTAATACCTTACCCAAGGTTATTTATGCATAATTGAATGTAAAGAATCCAGCTAAAATTCGAACTCGGCTCTCCAACTTCTCGTTTCGAGCCGATATCCACTGCATCACAACGCACATCCGAAAATTATTTTTACCTACGAAAATTACTTTGATCATTGTGGTATTGCTTAAGATTAAAACCTGTTAGTTAGAGGATAAAACTTCAGTTTCAGAAGTTGAAATTTGGCCATGCCTGCTGAGTTTCATCCTCACTGAGTGTCTAAATTTGAGTCTGGGGTCTAACATTGGTAAATGCTTAAGAGGTTTTCTGTAGAACAACTGCTCGTAAATTACTCTCCCTGGAGCTTTTCTTTTTTTACAAAATCGAATTCGACCTCCACAGTAAGCAATTGTTACATTCGTCCTCGAAGACTGTTTTCAAGGTTTTTTTTAAGACAAAGCATGGCGTTTTCGGTGCTGTTAAAGACTGTAATCAATTCTGCGTTCGATGAGCCAATGTCTCGTAATTCGAGTGGTTGTTATTTTTGTATCAATAAGCATTTTTTAAACAGATTCTAACAAATCAATCAAACGAATGGCTGTAAATAAAATAATAAAAAAAGATTTTGACATTGATCAGTTGGATATTTTCATGTATTGTCTCGATTATTTCCAGATTGATTTTCGATGTCGTGTCAGAAAATTGTACATGGCTTACAAACGAGGAATTTCAGATTAAATAAATCAATTATTTTTCTTTCTCCGTGTTTTATTTATTTCTGTTATTTCTTTGTACATATTATGTCCATAAATAGTTGTAGATTGTTTTTATTCTTGACTTTTTAGGCACATATCGTTTACGTTTGTACATGTTTATAGCTATGTTTTTTACATGCATCATTTTTGTTCTTTTTTTTTTCAAACGTTTCACTCCAAGCAAGGGGGTACCGCCACTGATGCGCAAGGGGCCACATAAGGTCATCGAAAAATAACCTCTATGTAAAATTTTAATCAGTTAGATGACAAAAAACACCTTAATGAGTTTTTTGCCAAGAAACAAACGAAATTTTGGGAAGACGGAACCTTTAAGTTGAAGCAAAAATTCAGAAAGGTTGTTCAACAAAATGGTTCATATTTAGTTTTTTTTTATCGTTTCACCCCAAGCAAGGCGGTGCCACCACTGATGCGCAGGGGCTATACAAGAGTAAAAATTTAGATAGGAGGAGAGTAAAGAGAAAGACCGACCAGTTGCAGGAGGTGTCAGAGAAAGAGCAAAAGAAAGATGGGAACACAGGTGTGAAGATAGTTGCAAAGGTAGAGAGAAAAGAGAAGAACAAGATATATGGGGATATGTAGAAAGGACTGAAATCAAGTAAATAAGAGATGGGTATTGAAATTGTATTTAAATTCCTGGAGGTTGTAGCCGTCAGGAAATCAAGTAAATGGAATGGAGTTCCATATGCGGGAAGTGCGAGAAAATAAGCTGCTGGAGTAGAATTGTTGCCTGCATTTGGTTGATCTAACTGTAAATGGGTGGGATCTTGTTGTCAGTCTGGCTGCTTGAGTAAATTCTTGTGGTGGTGGCACCAGTGACTTAAGTTCGTCGGAGCAGAAGCCATGAAAATAATGGCAGTTAATTTAGTCTGGTGGTGGTTGGGCAATATTTTAGATTTAAAACACATAAAAAGTCAAATTTCATCCACGCAACTTCATCAATTCACCCCAAGCAATGCATAAATGCCGTTTATAGGCTTCAGGGAGTGACTGAGAATGAAAAGAAAATTTAGAAGGAACCTGAATCCAAATCCTAAAAAGGAAACAAAGAATAAACCTTTACTTCCGTTCAAAAGCCCCGGAACGAGTATGAATCAGACGATAGGCAAACCTATTAACTCTTATTGAGAAAAAATAGTAGATATAATTTTAGAATGTTAGAATTAAAGAGTTGGAGTAGACTTTGAAAGGATTCGGAAACCCAGTCCTAAACAAGAAAAAACAAAGGATAAACTTGTACTTCCATTCAAAAGACGGGGATTGAGTATAAATCGGACGTTAGGGGAATCTATCTGCTTCTAGTGAGAAAAGAAATAGGAAATAGAATTTCAGAGTTTAGGCGAAGTTGTTAAGAATAGGGGGTTGAAGTAGGCTTTAAAAAGGATCGGAAACCCAATCCTAAGCAGGAAATAAAGAATAAACCTTTACTTCAATTCAAAAGACCGAGAACATGTATGAATCGGACGATAGGCGAACATATCAATTCTTACTGAGAAAAGAAATAGTAAATACAATTCCAGAGTTTACGTGGAGATGTAAGAAATAAAGAGTTGGAGTAGCCTTTAAAAGGATTCGGAAACCCAGTCCTAAACAGAAAACAAACGATAAATCTCTACTTCGTTCTGAAAACCAGGTAGGTGAATCGGACGATATGTGGAGATATTAGAAATATAGAGTTGAAGTAGACTTTACATGGAATCAGAAACACTATCCTAAATAGGAAACAAGAGATAAATATTTGGTCCGGTATAAAAAAAAAACAAAAAAAACAATGAGTGGCAACTGGACAACCTAATTCTAAACCAAAAATAAAATTTTTAATCTCATGATGATTTGGTGATATTCAGGGTACTTGGTAGTCAACGCAACCTCTCCTACGCAACCTCTCCTACCGTGTCATCTTCCTTAATCTAATTTCTTCTAACCGCTCATTTTACTTTAGCACGACTTGTATCTTTACAACGTCATCTCGGAGCGTAGAGATTATTTTAGAAGTTCCAGGCATAAATGAAATGAATAAACGTTTCTCTCCCCCTTTTTCGATAAATTTCTTTAAATTCAATTGCTCGGATGAACTTTCCTTTTTGGTATCTCAACTTTACGAATTTATGCGCAGCACTACACTGGCAGTTAGGTCTCCTCATTTTAATTTGAAATTACAAGATACTTCTAAGTTCTGTTCTAATAGCTTCTCGCAATTCTTACTTGTGGAACTGTGTTTCGAAATCTTGCTTATATATTATAGTTAAAAACCAAGAAGAGTTAGCGATGATGTATAAACATTTAATGACGTTTAAGAATTTACACTACCGGCCATAATTATTAGGCCACCCCAGTTTTTTTTTAAAAGAAATGACATGTTTCATACTATTTTTAGTATTTATTGCCAAATAAAAATAGAATGGTTCTTTTGTTATTGTCACTTTGCAAAATTTTACAAGGCAAAGAAGCAAAGATGAACTCGTCCGAATCACCCTAATTTTTTTTCATTTTTTCATTGATAAAACTGCAGTATAGGTAATTATTAAATATTTATAAATTTATTTGATGCACATGTTATTGTGCATTATTACCAAAAGAACCATTCTATTTTCATTTAGTTACTCACTTGGCAATAAATACTAAAAAGTAGTATGAAATACATCATTTTTTAAAACACTGGGGTGGCCTAATAATTATGGCCAGTAGTGTAAATCCAATGTCGGTCATTATCGTCTGTCTCCCTGAGTTATATTCTTTTGAGTGTTCTCAATAAGGTTTTCTGAATGTTTTTCGTTCTCAGTCTTTTAATGGCTACATCGGCTAAATTAATAAAATAAAAAAAAATAGGAAAAATATTCTTTGATAATTGTTTTTAGATTTCAAAATCTACTTACAAAAAATAGTAATAGTATAGTATGAGATGTACACTCTATTATTGTCTACAGCTGAAATCTAGAAAGGCTTGTGATCTACATTCAAAATTACAGTCTTCTTCGTCTATGTGCCATGTCCCTTCAGGACGCAGGCGATCATTGCCTTCCACGTCTCCCTATCCTTGTTGGATCTTAGCACGCTTTCAACTGTTACACCAAACAACCCCCGTTTTGTCATCCACCTACTCAGTCAGTCAGTTAAGTGCCATACGTGATACACGCTTGGGCGATCACGTCTCGAAAGAGACATGACTGACTGGGCAGAAGATTATCACGTAGTAGGTTGCCATTGCTTTCTGCGGTAGACTGGTTGCCGACCAGGGCTATAGAACCCAATCTGTCCTGCTATTTTACCCATAACTGGAAGGAAGAGACGGATTAATACCTTTCCCAAGGGTATTTACGCGTAAGTGAATACAATGGATTCAGCTGGAATTCGAACACGGCTCCCCGGTTTCTCGTTCCGAGCCGATATCCACTGTACCACAACCTACTCAGGTCCTTCAAATATAATATCCGCCCTTTTCCCCTGTCTCTTTTCCCCTCTATCTGACCTGTTAGTATCAGGTTCTTCAAGCCCTCCTTCCTCATTGCATGTCCCAGGAACTTTAGTTGTCTCTTCCAGATGCTCAGTATCAATTTCCTTTTAATTGCCATTCTTTCCAACGCCTCATCCTTGCTCACGTGCTTGGCCTCTGATATCCGCAGCATCCTTCTGTAGAACCACTTTTCAGCTGCTTCAGATTTTTCTTTCATCTTTGATGATATTGTCCAACATAAAAGTTGTTTTATATAACAAAGCAACCGGAAGTCGTGCAAAAATGTCTAGTTGTACGCAAAGGCGGACCGTAATCTTCAAAGAAGGTGACTTTAATTGAAATCTGAACTTGTCATAAGCATTCTGACCTCTGCATGTACCTTTGAACGTTTCTAAAATGTATATACCAGTTTCTTTTCTTGTAATTATGGTTGGCAGGTGGTTATCTTCATAGAAGGCGGCTTTAATTTTTTTTTTTTATCATTTCACCCCGAGCAAGGCGGAAACGCCACTGATGTGCAGGGGTTACATAAATGTAAAAAGATTAATTAGAAAAGAGTGAGGAGTACAAGCTAGTTAGAAAGGAACAATAGAAAGCTGAGAAAGAAGGTGCGATGACAGATACATAGGAGGAGAGAAAGGGAAGGTTATACAGGGGAGGGGAGAGAGCTAGAGGCCAGTGGTTAGTAGATGAGTATTAACTTTGCATTTAAATTTCTGGAGGTTGTAGCCGTCAGGAAAGCAAGAATACGGGAGTGAGTTCCACAGACGGGAAGTGCGAGAGAGGAAGCTGCAGGAGTAGAATTGTCGTCTGCATTTGGTTAACCTGACTGTGAATGGGTGGGACCCAGTTGTCAGTCTGGTTGCACGGGTAAACACCTGTTGAGGAGGCATCAGTGACTTAAGCTCATCCGAGCAGAAGCCATGAAAATATTTATAGAAGAGACAGAGGGAGGCCACATTTCGACGATGGGAAAGTGGCTGCAGTCGAGTCGCCAGATCAGTACCTATCACATTACAGACTCTCCTTTGGAGCTTGTCAAGAACACTGAGGAGAACGGCAGGGGCACCTGACCATAAATGGCAGCAGTACTCCATGCACGGACGGATGGTTGAAATTTGAACTTGTCAGAGATAGTGATTGAGGACTGTAATTTTGTACTAAACTTGTATTTTGGATTCTTTCGAAATTTTAGATCTTATGCTATAACAGAAACATGCATGCATATCCCTACTAAAGCAGCATTCAAAAATAATAATGTCCTTTCCAATCTTTTTTCAGTCGTCCAAGGTAAACATCGAACATGTGGAATCCCGTGTCGCTCAAAACCAAGAGTCAACATTTGAAATTCTTCTGCACTGCATTGGCATTAAGGGGAACCTCCTGCACTGTGCCGATGTTCTCAGACAGAATTCCAAGGTGCAAAATTTGACAATTGTCAGCGACGTTGCTACCGAAAAGAAAGGTAAGATGCTATACGTTCATATCAATCAGTTAATTAGTTGCTATACCTGAGACACGCTTGGGCGAGCTTTAAACCGATGACTAACTAGGCAGAAGATTTTCTCACAGTAGGTTTCCATTACTTTCTAGGATAGACTGGTTGCCAACCAAGGCTGTACAACCCAATCTGTCCTCCTATTCAATCCATAGCTGAATAAAAAGTCACCAATAAATCAGTTATTCAATTTGTGGCCATAAACGCTTGGGCGATCATGATTCTTTCGATTCGTGACTGACTAGGCAGAATACTGTTCCCTCAGTAGATTGCTATTTCTTTTTTTAGACAGTCTGCCAACCAAGTCTATAGAATTTAATTTTCCCTGCTACTCAGCCCATAACGAGACAAAGAAGAGATGAATTCATATTTTTCTCAATGTTATCTACGCGTGTGAATGTAACATATGTTAAGGATGAGTCAGCTGAGGTCTTGTTAACAACAAATGATAAACAGTAAGTGAAGTCAAATTCAAAGTACAGAGCAAGAGACTCTGACGGAGAGAAAACCACGACAGGAAAATAAATTACGTTTTTAGACGAGGACCACAAATCAAAGAAACTCATCTTTAAAACTGACCATCCTGCGAAAAGGCACACTGAAGGGACCAGTGTATTTGTGTGAAAGTAAATGAAACGAATTCAACTGCAATTTGAACACGACCCTTCAATTTTCCATTCAGAGCCAAATACGCCACAACGCACATCCATACACGTTCATATATCCCACATAAATACTATCGATATTTATTGCACTCACATTCGCATAAATACCCTTACCGGTTAGAAGTTAAACGGTACTGGGCATAACGATTAACTGCATCCGGCAGCAAGGCCTCTGACTGGGAGGTTGGGAAGAGCATGAAACCACCACTTAATTGCTGTTGTTCTCTGGTCCACCCTGATCTAGGATGGTAGCACCTATTAGGGTCACAGCTATGGGCAAATAGTTAACCTCAAAACTGGGGTAAAAGCAATATAAAAGTATAAAAATATACATTTTATAAAAAAAATTTTGGAAACATTTTTTTCGAAAGAAAATATTACGAACAATACATTTTTGAAAAAGAAAATATTACCAGCAATATATTTCGGAAGAAAATCGAAGGAAAAATATTACTAGCAATTTTTTGTTTTTTTGGGAAAAAATAAACTAGCAATACATCTGATTGTTGACAAAATTATCTTTACAAAATTATGTCAATGAAACCTGATCTACAAACTACTTTCTAAAAATACAAAACCTGAAGACATCTTGAGTTTTCTAAAAAGAATCAACGTTTGTATCAAAATCTGACAAAATCAATCTTCTTACTATGACCAAACATTTAAAAAATGAAACTAACAATACCCTAAATGCCCTCATTTCTGGCATTAAATAATGCGCAGAGGTTGATATATCGTTAAACAAAACTTAAACTCAAACTCAAACTAGAAGTTAAATAGCAGGTTAGATTGATCTGTGAATTTTCATTTGTAACCTGTCCAAGAGAAAGCCAATTCTGGATCCAAACTCTGTGTAACACTTCTGCCTGATCCAGCGTGCTAGATGGATCAAGTTAGACTGATCTATTAGAAAATCACATTGCCTTTATTAACACTCTCGGAATACAACGGACTGTTATACTGTTTTAATACATAGAGATGTATCATCCAAACCATGTATTTCTTAAATATAACGCTCGTTTAACCCCGCTCTAAGTGTGTATGGAATTGAATGTATGTGTGTGTGTATGTGTATGTATGTATATATGTATTCATAATCGAAGAATTGTCTCTGTGTGTGTGTATGTGTATGTATGTATGTGTGTACTTCTATATGTATGTATAATTGTAAATGAATTTTTTTTTTAACCTAGCGATGTCTTTATTTAGTTTAAATCAAATGACCTAATTTAAAAAAAAAAAAATTATTTTAAATCCTATATCTTTTTATTCCCTTTAAAAATAATTATGCCTTTTTAAGTAAAGGCCTTTATCTAATACTTCAACGTTTTTGGGAAGTTAGGTTTTTGAATATGTCCAGCGTCTGTAATATATAAAAAAAATTTCTTTCTTTTCTTTCCTTTTTCCCTCCCTTCCTTCCTTTATCTTTCTCATCTCCCACCTTTTTTTCCGTGTTGCTTAACCTTACATCAATTCAACATGGCCGTCTGTTAATTTTTAAGTTACAATTCTCTTTTCTTTTTTGCGAACCCAGACGATGTCAATTTTTTCTTTTCTTGTTTATTTGTTTTATCTTTTTCTTTTTTTCTTTTTCTTTTTTCTTTTCTTTTTTAATTTATTTGCAAATCTATTTAAAAAGGAAAATTAGACTGATTTTTCTCCAGTTTCTGAAAGGATTTTTCTGTTGCTGAGGTGATGTGTTATCCCCCGTGGAGATTTTCATATCGAAATGGTCATTCAACATCATTGAATTAATCCTTTTTTAATTTATATTTGCTCTGTAATATTTTATTACATGGAGCTCTCTTCCTGTATCATTTTTTAATATTAAAATAAAATTTTTAATATTAATTAGGATCGTGTTTTTGGAATTTACCTTCCTGCTTTTTACACTTGGATTAAAGTATCTGAATTAAAAAAAAAATATATATATATATATATATATATATATGTGTGTGTGTGTGTGTGTGTGTGTGTGTGTGTGTGCATATATATATATATATATATATATATATATATATATATATGAATGATATCTCTTTTCATTTGTTTTTATTTACAGACATTTGGTTTCCGCGGCACATAAATGACTTGGACAAATGCACACACTTAATTACGAAATTTGAACCGGAACTAGACACTGACCACCCGGTAGGTTCTTTTTTTTAATTACCGCTGAAGTGATGAGGAATTAAGATTAATATGCTTAATGATTGTTACTATTAATGACTAAAATCAGTTTAGTTCGGGCCTCGTCGTTTTAATGAGTTGACTTGTCAGGAAAACGGACAATTACGACACAGAGGAAATAATTCTCAGGCATCAATCTTATAAAATTAAAGTATAAAATATTACATAGTAAGTAAAATGCTCGAAGAGAGAAGAAATCGCTGTTCTAAGAAGACAAACGTTACATATATTAATTATTATCAATGACAAGAGACCATAAACATAATTAACTTTTTTTATTTAATCATTTCACCCCAAGCAAGATGGGGCCGCCACTAGAGTACAGGGAAGTTGCAGTTAGAGAAAAGACTGGATTCAGGGAGTATTGAAAAAAAGATAAAAGATGAACGGGTTTCAAGAAGGTAGAAGATGGCATTTGACGTTGCCAATTTTTGGAGATTGTAGCTATCAGGGAAACAGTTAAACGGAAGGGATTTGGATGCATTCTAATGTATGGAGGCAATCAAAGCGTTTGAAACGTTCTTTCCTACAATCCACGGTCTCGTAGTCTCCATTTAACTTTGACATCTCTAAAACTGTAGTGATTAGATTTCATAACGCCGTTCATTGTTTACAGATATTCAGTTTAAAAAAAAAGTAAATTTGCAAAAAAAAAAAAAAAAAGAAAAAAAAAGCTTTAAATTTAGCCCGAACATCCTTCCTTACTGATGATTTTTTTCTCGGGACCAGCTGCACAACACCCAGAACAAGAGATAACTTGTTTACAATCCATGATACTTCTCGTGTCATGAAAATCAAGTTTCCTTATGGTTTGGATGAGGTCATGCGGGTGAGGTCATGCCCCCTCACATCTTTGAACAGGGTCTTTCATTCAATTTAGACAGATATGTGAAGTGGCTGAACAATGTGGTCAATACCTGGTTGGACTGGTTGGCCACTGGAAGCGCATATGTTTGGCAGCAGCATTAAATTTATTGACCAAGGATGGTGACTCCTCCATGCCACATCTTCAGGAATAGTCAGACATGTTTATCAGCCCTAACTTCCATAATTGTAACCACATGGCTTAGTGTGTGTCGGGCACGGTTAAGAAAGACACCAATTGCCCTGTCTGAAACGTCAAGGCCCAGCTGATCGACAGGACTTTGGAGGCGTTTGATACTCTCCCTAGGGACAACGTGAAGGACGCTTGTGTCAAAATCAGGAGTCGGATCGAGATCGTGGTAGATGTTGAGGGTGGTATCTTTGAGTGAATTGTTTTTTTGATTATTATAAGTTGTATGTCACTTTTCTATTTTCCAATAAATTAATTTTATGGCTTAGATATTTAAATTGTTTTTCTTTAAAAAAAACTGTCAAATTTGCCCAAACAACCTGTATTTGTCTCTATTTTCAATAACTTTGTGCTGTACCATTGTTATGATAATAATAGACTGTTTAAAGAGGCTTATGAAGCCGGTAGATAAAAACACTTCTTCTTCTTCTTCTTCTTCTTCTTCCTCTTCTTCTTCCTCTTCTTCTTCTTCTTCTTCTTCTTCTTCTTCCTCTTCTTCTTCTTCTTCTTCTTCTTCTATGTGCCATGCACTTTCAGAGTGTAGACAATCACGGCTTTCCACATTTCCCTATCCCTGGTGGCTCTTAGCACACTTTCTTCTGTTACCTCATCCAAACCCCGCTCTGCCATCCACCTGCTCAGGCTCTTCAAATATGTTATCCGCTGATTTCCCCTGTCTCTTTTTTCTCCTATCTGACCGGTGAGGGCCAGATTCTCGAAGCTTTTCTTCCTCATTACATGTTTCAAGAACTTTAGCTGTCTCTTCTTTATGCTCAGTATTAATTTACTTTTCCTTTCTATCCTTTCTAAAACCTCATCATTGCTCACATACTCAATCCATGATATCCGCAGCATGTTCTTCACCGCAATAACTACAATCTAACAGAATACCATCTTCCTTATATTATTTAGAGAAAACAGCATCGTTATATAATCCCACCATACTTAACAAAAGGGAAGAAATTGATATCACTCGGGTAATCTATCTATCTATCTATCTATCTATCTATCTATCTATCTATCTATCTATCTATCTATCTATCTATGTTTTTTATCTTTTTATCCACAGTTTCTTCGTTAACCACTTCTTTCTTTCTTTCTTTCTTTCTTTCTTTCTTTCTTACATTTGCCTTCTTTTCTAACTTACTTGTCTATCTTTTTTCTTTTACGGCCACCCTCTTTTCCTGTTATCTATCTATCTATCTATCTATCTATCTATCTATCTATCTATCTATCTATCTATCTCAGTCCGTTCATATCTATCTATCTATCTATCTCAGTCCGTTCATATCTATCTATCTATCTATCTATCTATCTATCTATCTATCTATCTCAGTCCGTTCATATCTATCTATCTATCTATCTATCTATCTATCTATCTATCTATCTATCTATCTATCTCAGTCCGTTCATATCTATCTATCTATCTATCTATCTATCTATCTATCTATCTATCTATCTATCTATCTATCTATCTATCTATCTATCTATCTATCTATCTATCTATCTATCTATCTATCTATCTCAGTCCGTTCATATCTATCTATCTATCTATCTATCTATCTATCTATCTATCTATCTATCTATCTATCTATCTATCTCAGTCCGTTCATATCTATCTATCTATCTATCTATCTATCTATCTATCTATCTATCTATGTTTTTTAACTTTTATCCACAGTTTCTTCGTTAACCACTTCTTTCTTTCTTTCTTTTTTTCTTTCTTTCTTACATTTGCCTTCTTTTCTAACTTACTTGTCTATCTTTTTTCTCTCACGGCCACCCTCTTTTCCTGTTGTCTATCTATCTATCTATCTATCTATCTATCTATCTATCTATCTATCTATCTATCTATCTTTTATCCACAGTTTCTTCGTTAACCACTTCTTTCTTTCTTTCTATCTTTTTTATATTAAGGATATGAATTACAAAAACGACATCGTTATCCATATTCTCCAGCAAAATTTGAATTTCCAAAAGTATAGCGTTTTTAATTATTGTTATATGCCTAACTATATATAGGAATTGGATGTTACTATCCAATACGTGCACACTATTGTAGTAGAGAGAGCAGAGCGATTATACTGATCAAAAATTACTGTCTTTTTTGTTGAACTCTGCTTCCAAGCGGAGAGGGACCTAGAAAAAGCTCCGCCGAAGGATAGTCTCGTCTGGGGTAAATAGATCCCAACTCGGTTTTAAAACTGTAAATTTGACCCTGATGATAAACGATGACGTTCGAAAGTACTCGGTTATTTATGGACAATATTTGCATAAATATAATTCAGAAATAAAAAGCCTCATTAGAAAATATGACAAAATACAAAAGAAAATCTGAAAGACTAAGTTATCTCTATCGTTTAATACAACGTGTTTTTTTGTATTTTCTCATATTTTCTAATGAGGCTTTTTATTTCCGAATTATATTTATGCAAAGCAGTATCCTGTACATACAGTGGAAGGATAACTCTCTAAGAGAGCTCTAAATATATATGTATATAAATACATATAGAGCAAATATAAGAAAAATTAAGGCAGACACGTTATTTCATGGTAAATCAGAAGTATGGCCTATTTCAGGCAAACCATCATCAGCTTCCGTCTTTATTTTACAAAGGATTTTTCGTGTAAAATCTTTTGTCACATAACACCGTATCAGGCGGCACACCACGTGATCTACTCACGTATTTACACACACACACGCGCGCACACACACACACACACACACACACACACACATATATATATATATATATGTGTGTGTGTGTGTGTGTGTATATATATATATATCAGGTACTATGCCTGTCTAATTTTCTCAGTCGAATCTCAGGCCGTAAACGGAACCCAAACTGAGTCGTGCTCTGTCCAAAGACAGAGGGTCTATTTTTCTCATCCAATTCTCTGTTCGTATACAGGGCCCTGATTTGGTCGTCTGTGCACAAGTTAAGTTTCTGCTCGTAGATATGACTTCATCTGAGTTTCTCTCCGCACAAAAACAGAAAGTTCGACAAGCTCGTGTTCGAGCAGAACTCTGGGTACTTACCCGAATTCTACCCACAGAGAAAGGAAGGTGAAACGAGTTCGTGATTAACGTGGTGTTTCCGTGTGCGTACACCCGGGCAAAACTTATACAGCTCCTGCATACACTGGATCGGGATTGTCACCCGAGCCTCTCTCAGAAAACAGCTTGACAAGAGCGAGATCGCGAGCAACTCTTCGCATTTCCCAAAATCCTCCGCGCAGAGGCGAGATGCGACACAACTTTCGTCTTTAATGTGGAAATCCCCGAGCGCATGCCCTCAGGACAAAAATTGTCTTGTCTTGTCTATTTTTCCCAAACGAAACTCTGACTGTATACATAGCCTCGTTTGAGTCCCGCTTTGCCCGAAGATAGAGAAATTTTTAGCCTGAACGCCCCACCCCCCCCCGCCACTAAGACGGGATGTACCAGGCTTTATGTATCTCGAGCGCGGACACTTGGGCCAAGTCTAAAATTTGCCCATCCCCACATACACAGATTCGGCCACTAAGTCTGTCTTTTTCTTTTCAGCCGAGTCTCTGTCCATAGAAATAGCCTCGACTGATTCGAACTCTGCCCAGAGACAGAGATCTTGTCCGTCCTTTTCAGCCGAGTCTCTTGTCTTAGGCATGACAGTAAACTGTATCCGGCAGCAAGGCCTCTGATTGGGAGGTTCTGATGATCATGGAACCACCTCTTTATTGCTGTTGTTCTCAGGTCCACCCTGACCCGGAGTGATAGCACCTGTTAGGGTCCCAGCTATGGGCAAATAGTTAACCCCCAAACTGGGGTAGAAACACTATGAAAGTATAGAAATACACTTTTATACAAATATACTTTTATAGAAATATATACATAAGAATCGACTTTTATAGAAAAATATACATTTTTGAAGAAAAAGTTATAGTCATAACACATTTCAAAAATATGTTATGGCTATAATTTCTTCTTAAAAAGATTATCCCCAGCAAAAACATTTTTAATAAAAAAATAAAAGACATTTTCAGTTTTCTAAAATAAAAAAGAATAAAAACAATTTTTTTTATTAAAGCCTGACTAAATAAATCTCATTATAACCAAACATTACAAAATACCTTAAGACCTCACATTTTTGGCATTAAATAACCTACAGTGGTTGATATGCCCTTAAACAAAACTCAAACTCAGCCGAGTCTCTTCTGAATAGATCTATTTCCTCTTTTCTTGGAATTATTAGGTCGAAAATGGCGTATTGCTGCCATATGTAGGCTCGAGCTCTTCAGTCCTCATCAAAGATGCTGTAAAAATACTCGTCTTTTTGCACCTTAACCATTCTTCCACGCTAGGATGTTATTAGAAAAAGATTAGACCAAAATCGGTGCATTGCTTCCATATGTAGGCTTGAGCTCTTCCGTCCTAACTGAAGATGTTAGAAAAATGCTCATCTTATTGTACTACTCTCACCTGGCCCCTTCGGTCACTCTTGATAGTTATAGGAGGAAAATTTCATCAAAAACAGAATATTGCTTCCAGATCTAGGCTTGAGCTGTTGCTGGAAAAATGCTCTTTTTATTGTACCATTCCATGAAGCACCTGATCCCTTCTGCTACTATTGACGTTATATGAGCAAAATTAGACGAATAATGGGGTTTTGCTTTCATATGTAGACTTGAGGTCTTCAGTCTTAACTAAAGATGTTTGAAAATTTGATGCTTATTGTATCACTCCTGACCACTTCTGCCACTCTTGATCGTTATAGGATACACGATAGACCAAAAACGGTGGATTGATTCCATATCTAAGCTGCAGCTTTTCAGTCCTCCTGCCCTGCCTTGATAAAGCTTAAAATCGTTCAGGTGTTCTTGTTGCGGATGACATTTTACCTGCTGCAGCCCCTTTTCTCAAAGACGCAATTCTGTTGCTATTCTATCGCTAGTTCCATGGTAAATCTGATGAGCTACTTTCATTAGTCTGCGCAACCACGACACTCCATTCTGGTACGCAGAGCCGATTCACCGTCATTTCACTCGTGTTCCTATTGTGAGGCATTATAATCAGACAAAATTTTCCAAAAAGCTGTATCTTTGACGAAGAGACTGTCGAGTGAGTGCTTCCCTGCACGAAATCAAGCTCTTGAAGTCAAGATTCAGTCATTGTCTATCCTTCTTATCTTCATAATTTGTGGTGAACAAACACATAGAGAGCTAAGAGAAATGGGGAAAACTAAAACGTCCGGAAGCGGCATGACTTATGGAACGAGAAAAATTTACCCCATTGATCGAAATGTTGCATAAGGCCTTTTCAATATGGGTGATTCGAGCCATATATCTAGGGCAAAAAGTTTTGTCTTGCCGTTAATTTTAGTACTGAATTCTTGTTCTAAAAAGAAAAAGTTAATTTTTCTCCTACTCTTGAAATTCTCTGTCCATTTGAAACTCTCTCTCTCTCTCCTGTGTTTATATATATATATATATATATACGCTCTCAAACTCTGATTGAGCACTCTGGAAGAATGGTAGACTTTGGTGTATTTTGTGCTTTAAATAATAAAACTTTTAATTCCAACACCCAAAAAGATAACGCAAATTTATTGTACTAAACTTCTTCTATGTGTCCTGTCTTTTAGGACGTAGGCGATCATGGTTCTCCACGTCTCCCTATCCCTGGTGGCTCTTAGTACGTTTTCTCCTTTTACACCACGCAACCCCTTTCCATCATCCACCTGCTCAGGCACTTCAAATATGTTATCCGCTGCCTTCCTCTATCTCTTTTCCCTCTATCTGGCCTGTCAGTATCAGATTCTCCAAGCCCTCCTTTCTCATTGCATGTCCCAGGAATTTCAGTTGTCTCTTCCTAATGCTCACTATTAATTTTCTTTTCGTTGCCATTCTTTCCAACACTGCATCATTGCTCACATGCCCGGTATATATCTGCAACATCCTTTTGTTGAATCACATTTCCGCTGCTTCAAGTTTTTCTTTCATCTTCGATGATATTGTCCAGTATTAATTGCCGTATTGAAGAACTGACATCACATAGCAATCTAGCACTCTCCTCTTTGTTTCTAGTGAAATTTTCCTGTGTCTTAGTACTTTACTCAGCTTCTGAAACGCGTCCTTTTCCCATGCCAATTCTCCTTCGGATCTCTGTGTCGCACTTTCCGTCTTCTGTTAGAACACTTTCTAGGTATTTAAATTATTGTACTTGCTTGATTTTAGTATCCCCCACCGGTATTTGGCATTCTGGGTTGCTCTTTTTGCTGATGACCATGACGATCAAAACCAACTGTATGTTGTATCCTATGAGCTGTTTGAGCTTCTCTCGAAAATTAGGTTTCGCTCGGTCAGTGTATGGCCCAGTGTATAAAAGCGTTGATTAAATCCTGTGACTTTTGTGAGTTCAATAGTTGCTTACAGCAGTAGTGAAGAAAAACTTATAGAGTTAAATGAATAAAACTAAGACATCCAAAAAGGGCATGACTCTTCTACTCCAGTGATCGCAAATAAAAGATTCAATTCGAAATTCCAATACCTAAAGAAGGCCGGAGAGAAAAACGGGTGAATATGGCAATAAAGATGAGAACCAAAGTCCGAATAATGTAAATAATTGCAATACATAGATAGAAAATAAATTTATACACATTTGATCGTGAGCTTTGTTAGCTAAACTAATTTATTGTTACACACAATTTATTGAGAAGAAATAAGATAAAACCAAATTTATTTATAAGCTACTGCATAGGGTGTCACCCAAAAGTTTTTTTCTAGTCATTTCACCTCAAGCAAGGCAGAACTGCCACTGGTGCGCAGGGGGTTAAATAAGAGGTCAGTGATGAGAATAAGGAACAGGTTACGGAAGTGTCAGAGAATGGGTAAGAGAAGGATGCGAACACTGGTGTGAATAGGGCTGCATGGGAGTAAAGTGAAAAGGAAGAAGAACATGATACAAGGGTTGTCATGGAAAGAATGCAAGTCAAAGAGATAAGAGATGGCAATTGACTTTGCATTTAAATTCTTGGAGATTGTAGCTGTCAGAGAGGCAATTCCACAGGCGGGAAATGCGAGCAAAGAAGCTGAGAGTAGAAGTTTTCGTTACATTTGATTGGTTTCACTGTCAAAGAGTGGGACCTAGCCGCTAGTCTAGTAGCTCGACTAAATTCATACAGAGAGGGTACCAGGGAGTTAAGCCCATTAAAGCAGAAGCCGTGAAATTATTTGTAGAAGAGACAGAGGGAAGCCACATTACGTCGGTGAGAAAGTGACTGGAGTTGAGCTACCATTTTGTAGTCTAATAACCAATTTTCGCTCAAATGATCTCAAATTTTAATAAAACGTGAAAAACTAAGTTGATTGTGCAGGAAGATGGATCGTGCCCGTCAGTGATCATGAGAATGTGCTGACTTGACAACTTGTGATTTTTTTCATGTGTCTATGTGAAGGAACGGGTCTTTATTGGCTGTTGTACACTCTGGTCTTCTTCAGGATCTGCCTATATTTCTGAAATGAGGTATTTTAATTATTTTCACATTATTTGGAGTATATTCCTCATCTTTGTCCCATATTCACAACATTTCAGCCATTGTATGCCCCAGCCTTCTTCATATCACGTTTCAATACTTGAGATGAGGTATTTTAATTATTTTCACCATTTACATTATTTGGAGTATTTTCCTCATCTTTATCCCATATTCACAACATTTCAGCTATTGTATGCTCCAGCCTTCTTCATATCACGTTTCAATACTTGAGATGAGGTATTTTAATTATTTTCACTATTTACATTATTTGGAGTATATTCCTCATCTTTGTCCCATATTCACAACATTTCAGCCATTGTATGCTCCAGCCTTCTTCATATCACGTTTCAATACTTGAGATGAGGTATTTTAATTATTTTCAACATTTACATTGTTTAGAGTATTTTCCTCATCTTTGTCCCATATTCACAACATTTCAGCCATTGTATGCTCCAGCCTGCTTCATATCACGTTTCAATACTTGAGATGAGGTATTTTAATTATTTTCACCATTTACATTGTTTGGAGTATTTTCCTCATCTTTGTTCACAACATTTCAGCCATTGTATGCTCCAGCCTTCTTCAGGATCTGCCTATATAGTGATGAGGTATTTTAATTATTTACAATTGTTCAAGCTATTGTCCACATCTTCGTTGCCATATTCACGTTTCAATACTTGACTACAGCAGAGGAGAAGAAACAAATGGAGAGTTGATTTAGAGAGAGATAACTGATACTGAGACATCCAGAAAAGGCATGACACGTAGAACTAGAACAATCTACCCCAACAGACAAAATAAAAAGGTTCAGTTTGAAATTCCAATGACATGAAGAATGTTTTAGCATAGAATGGCTAAAACACTGTGAATATGTCACTTAAGATGAGGACAACAGTCTGAATAATCGCTGAATTTCACTGTCCAGACTTGTGTCAATGAGAATCTACTAGGAAGATAAATCGGGTCTGCCAGGGATCATGACAATGTGCTGTTGAAATGGCCAAATTCGTGTGACTTGACACCGTATGATTTATTTTCTATGGGGCTATGTGAAAAGGCATATCTATATCTCCCTTTTCTTACAAGCTCAGAGAAACTTAAGCAGAGTATCACTGAGGCGCTGGAAAATGTTACACGAAACATGCTACAGCGTCTCTAGCAGAAGCTGGACTCCAGTCTTGACGATGTCGTGTCACACGTGGTGCGCGTGTTGAACATTTGTAAAGCTTTGTGAAATCGCTTATACAATCTACATCCCTATGAATAACTTGCTCGAATTTTGGTAAATTTCACGGCTTCTGCTCCGATGAACTTAGCTCACTGGTACCCACCTTATATATGAATTTACTCAAGCTACAAGATTAGCAACTAGGTACCCCCTTTTACTGTGAAACCAATAAAATGTAAACGCAAATTCTACGCCATCAGCTTCTTTTCTCGCACTTCCCACCTGTGGCATTCATTTCCATTTACTTGCTTCCCTGACAGCTACAATCTCCAAGAATTTAAATGTAAAGTAAATTGCCATCTCCTATCGCATCAACCTTCATCCTCTCTCTCATGCTCCTTTCTCCGTCCACTCCACTCTCATTAGTATTCTCATCCTTCTCTTACCTACTTCCTGACACTCCCTATAACCTGTCACTCTTTCGCATAACTTTCCTCTTATGTAACCCCCTGTAAAACAGTGGCAGTAAAATGCCTTGCTTGGGGCGACATGATTATTAAAAAAGATAAATATTTTATTGTTGAACATGAAGTCCACTTTATTTTGTTTACCTGGGATATGTAGTTACTCAGATATTCACATTTTATGTGATGACAATTTTGTGGGGGTCACACAGTATTTGTTAAATATCATTGATTGAAATAACTACCGTGCATGAAATGCTGTTGTCATATCTGGTCAGGCGTCCCTGCTGTCCATCTCAGTGTTCTCGACAGGCTCCAAAGGATAATCTGTAATGTGATAGGTCCCGACCTGGCAGCTCGACTCCAGCCATTTTCTCATCGGTGGGATGTAGCTTCCCTCTGTCAATTCTATAAATATTTTCATGGCTTCTGCTCTGACGAACTTAGGTAACTGGTGCCCCTCCATGAGAATTTACTCAGGCAACCAGACTGGCAACAAGGTCCAACACTTTTACAATTAGATCTACCAAATGCAGGCGACAGTTCTATTCCATCAGCTTCTTTTCTCGCACTTCCCGCCTGTGGAACTCCCTTCCATATACTTGCTTTTCTGACGGCTACAACTTCCAGGAATTTAAATGCAATGTCAATTCCTATCTCTTATTCCCTTAGCTCTAGCCCTTTCCACATCACCCAATGTATCTTGTTTTTCCTTTCTCTCTACCTTAGCAACTGTCTTCACTCTGTGTTCTCTTGCCCTTTTTTTTTATCCCCTTCATTTTTGTCTTCACTCTCCCCTGTCTAAAACTTTAATTCTCTTATGTAGACCCCTGCATATCAGTGGTGGTACCGCCTTGCTTGGGGTGAAATGATTAAAAAAAAATATATATATATTAAAAAAATATCATTTTGTCATATTCTTATAGGGCTTCTGCGACAAAGTGTACCGAGCCCGGAGAAAGATGATCGCTGATCTGGCTTTTGATTACAGGCAGTAAGTATTTTTGCTTTAAATATTAAGTTTCCGGTAAAGGCTTACGTAATATACTTTTATAATAATTATTTTTTCTTTATTACTACATAGCTTAAAATACACACTCCGTAGTTCTCTACCTTAAGTGAAATTTGAACCTTGAATTAGGCGAACATTAGCAAAACTCAACACGTCATTTAGATTGATTATAAATTATAATTTGCTTAGCGGAGTTTTATGTCAACACAAGATAAAATCGTCGCTGATGGTGGATGTTTTTGTGTTAACGTCCTAGTAACTTCTCTGAAGATGGCTCATGTGAGCCGAAAGCTTAGAACCAACTCAATAAAAAATTATCCAAATGTTGGAGAATTTTTGTCTTTATTTTCAACTGAAATTAAAGCCAAAATACGATGTTTAGAACGGCTCATGATTAAACATAATAGACATCGAACAGGTTAAGAGGCTCATCCCTTGTTCCCTGTTTAGGATGTGGTTTCCGGCCTTCTCTTTTCCAATCTTCTCATTCTTTTCTTTTTTTTTGAATTGGTGTAGATAGACTAAACACACTCCACCCACGTCTATTGAACAGGTTAAGAGGCTTATCCCTTGTTCCCTGTTTAGGATGTGGTTTCTGGCTTTCTCTTTTCCAGTCTTTTCACGATTACGTATCCCCCTGCACATCAGTGGCGTTACTGCCTTGCTCGGGGTGATACGATTAAAAAAAAAATACTCAAAATAATAACTAAATAGACTCTGTAAGTATTTAGGTTGTAAATTTATACTAAGATAAACCTTTAGAAAAACCACTAACAAACAGAACCTAATTCCGTTACAATCCGGTGCACTAAGGCGTCGGATAAAAGGGGAGAAAAAAAGAAATCCGCGGAATAAGGACAAGACATTCAATACTCCGCAGTAAAGAAAAAAAAACCCAAACGGAACCAACCACAAGAAAAGTGCTCGATACAAAGTACAAACGATATACAAAAGTTATACAAAAGTAGAGCAAAGACACACAAAAAACCTCAAGCTAGCCAAAACCTACCGCGGTTTCACACTACGGATCTTTTGCCCTGACGATCCGTAGTGTGAAACCGCGGTAGGTTTTGGCTAGCTTGAGATTTTTTGTGTATATATATATATATATATATATATATATATATATATAATTTGAAAACGAGTTATTGTAAATCGAGTGAAGGCAGCGAAAGATAGAAACCTGGGTCGCGAAGTAACTCGTTTTCAAAAGGAAAATATTTGGTTTTGAAAGCATCTGGTCAGTCAGTCAGTTAAGTGCCATACGTGATATACGCTTGGGCGATCATGTCTCGGAAAAAGACATAACTGACTGGGCAGAAGATTATCCCGCAGTAGGTTGCCATTGCTTTCTGCGGTAGACTGGTTGCCACCCAAGGCTATAGAACCCAATCTGTCCTGCTATTTAACCCATAACTGGAAGGAAGAGACGGATTAATACCTTTCCCACGGGTATTTGCGCGTAAGTGAATACAATGGATTCAACTGGAATTCGAACTCGGCTCCCCGGTTTCTCGTTCCACAACGCACATCTGGTAGTTTGTGTTAAACGGGGTTTCCTAACATCAGAAATTCCATCTGATATTAAACCTACAGGTTCTATTGGTCCCCGTCTTTATGGTTTGCCGAAGATCCACACGACCCATTTTTTCTGTGGTGGGGTCGTCCCAAAATAAAGTCGCCAGTTTTCTGGCTGGAATTCTTCAACCTGTTGTTGAATATTATAGTTCGTATGCAATTAAATATTCCTTTTCTTTTTCTGAAATTATTTGTAATACCCCTTCTGTCGGCAAATTTATGTGTTTCTTTGATGTGTGTTCATTGTTAACATGGGTTTCAGCATGGAAAACTATTGATATTTGCTGCGATACGTTATATCGTTTAACAATATATGTGATACTTGTTTTAAAGCCAGAAAATATATTGTATTTGTATTGCAAGAATATTTTTAAATAATAATGGTTTAGTGATACAAGTCTTAATATTTAGCCCATAATTACGGGGAGAAGAGGTGGAATTTTACTTTTTCCAAGTTTATTTCTGTAATGTAATTGATCCCGACCTGGTAGATCAACACTTTCTCACCGTCGTAATGTGGCTTCCCTCTGTCTCTTCTACAAATATTTTCACGGCTTCTACTTTGACGAGGTTAGCTCTCTGGTCCCACCACTGCATGAAGTCACTTGAGCGACTAGACGAGCGGCTAGGTACCACCTTTTTACAGTGAAACCAATCAAATGTAACTAAACCTTATACTCTCAGCTATTAAAGCTAAAATACGATGTTTAGAACGGCTCATGATTAAACATAATAAATATTTAACTTTTGCTATATTTAACAATATATATATATATATATATATATATATATATAGAGAGAGAGAGAGAGAGAGAGAGAGTGAAAAGAAGATATAGAGAGAAAGAGATAGAAAGAGAAAGAAACACCAGAGAAAGAGTAAGAGAGTGAAAAATAGAGAGATTGAAAGATATAGTTGGATTGAGAGAGACACAGAGATAAAAAGAGACAGAGAGAAGAGAGAGAGAAAAATATATAGAAAAAGAGATAGAGAAGGGAGAAAGAGTGAGAGAGATATAGAAAAAGAGATAGAGAAAAAAATATATATGAATCCCTCGAGTAATGTGTTTTCGATTAGTACGCTATTTTTTTTATATTCCAAAATTCGATTAAAGCGTACATAATACTCAGTTCGAACGGTAAAACATTCTTCAGTTTAACCATAGTAATTGCTAATTGATTTTCTATAGTTACCGATATATACATTAGCCGCACTAATCGAAGGAGTCCTTTATATATATATATATATATATATATATATATATATAGAGAGAGAGAGAGAGAGACAAAGACAGAGACAGACAGACAGACAGGCAGGCAGAGATAGAGAGAGAGGCAGAGACACAGAGAAAGAAGAAATAGAGAGAAAGAGATAAAAAAAACGATATGAAGAAAGAAAGAAAGAAAGAAAGAAAGGAAGAAAGAAAAAAGAAAATCCTGTCCATATTTAGAAGAAATATTGGAAGTAGAGAATTTGATAATCATAGATAGATAGATAGATAGATAGATAGATAGATATAAATGGACTAGATAGATAGATAGATAGATAGATAGATAGATAGATAGATAGATAGATAGATAGATAGATAGATAGATAGATATAAATGGACTGGGATAGGGATAGATAGATAGATAGATAGATAGATAGATAGATAGATAGATAGATATGAACAGACTTAGCTAGCTAGCTAGCTAGATAGATAAAAAGAGAGAGAAGGGGAAAGCGAGAGAGAAAGAGAGAGAGAGAGAAAGAGAGAGAGAGAGAGAGAAAAGAGAGTTAGAGATACGTACACCTTTGTGTAAATTAATTAAAACAACTGCTTTAGTTTCCTTTCTTTTACTATACAGTTATTGTAAGCCAAATGGAGTGACTATTTTCGGTGTGTATGATGAAATATTGCGTCATCCATGATTGCTTCAGACATTTATCACGCCCAGATACTATTGTTTCGACTGTCGACTAGTTGTCATACGACCATTGTCTGCAATAGACGTTACTCCAAGGAAGCGTACAAAATTGTAACACTGCACGAACACACTGGCAAGCCTTACAAAAAGAGGGCGAATATTGTTTGTGTCACTCTTTTAGCTGTCAGTCGTGTCAACAAAGTGCAGAAACAAAATGGATCTATCAACCAAAACCATAAAGAAGAATGCGATTGAAAGAGAAAAAAAAACAATTTCAAGAAACGACGTAGTATGCGTGATCAGAGAAAGTGTGAAATATCCTTGGAAAACAATATTCGTTTTTTGGTTTTTGTTTTTTGGATTAATTTGCATAACGATGGAAATAGGTAGATAGATAGATAGATAGAGAGAGAGAGAGAGAAAGAGAGAGAGGGAGAGACAGAGACAGACAGACATAGAAAAGATATATAGAGAAAATTTAGGGTATCTACTAAGTATGTAACCAGAGAATCATGCAATGACACGAGTCTGCTTTTATAACAGAGATTAAAGTCTATATTCTAATATATATATATATATATATATATAGAGAGAGAGAGAGAGAGAGAGAAAGTGACAGAGAAAGAGACAGAGCGAGAGACAGATAGAGTGAGAAAAAAGAGATAGAAAGAGAAAAAATATATACAGAAAGAAAAAAGATAGATAGATAGATAGATATATATAGAGAGAAAAGGAGGTAGAGAGAGAAAAAAGAGAAAATACATTGATATATATAGAGAAAACGTTATCTATAGAATAGTTAAAGAGAAGAGAGAAAAGAGATAGAGAGAGAAAAATATATAGAAAGAGAAATAAAAAAGATGGACATATATATAGAGACAGAGAGATAAAAAAAAAAAGAGTAGAAATAGATTTGTATATATCCAGAAGAAAAGATATACATATATAGGGTGTCCATAAAGTTCGTATGCACTTTAAACATTTTATAACTTTATTTGTATTTGCAATAGAACTAATTTGTTAAAAGGATTAGAAGTAAGTAAATCTCTATTTTTTTTATCGTTTTATTGAAATTTTATTTAAGTTTCCACATGTCCTCCATCATTAGCAATACAAAGGGTAATACGATTTTGCAGTTCACGAAAAACATTTGCCAATTGATTTACAATAATGCCTGAAATCACATTAGTTATTTTAGCCTTCAAATCTTCTAATGAACTAGGTTTGGTTGCATACACAACTGACTTCACATGTCCCCCAACCAAAAAAATCTAATGGAGTCAAATCTGGCGAACGTAGAGGCCAATAAATGGTTTATCCCTTCCGATCCATGTCTTTACTTACTTAAAAATTGTTGTAAATTTTGTGGTAAAGAATTAGTCAATAACTATACTTAAAACTAGGTACATTAAACTTTATAACATTTTTTACAGATTATTTTTATCACTAATACAAATAAAGTTATAATTCTTTTAAAAGTGCACACGGACTTTATGGACACCCTTTAGAGAGAAAGAGATAGAGAGAAAAAAAAGAAATAGAGAGATGAAAAGAGAAAATATATATGTATATATATATATATATATATATATATATATATATTGTTTTTTTTAATCATTTCACTCCGAGCAAGGCGGAAACGTCACTGATGTGCAGGGGGTTACATAAATGTAAAAAGATTAATTAGAAAAGAGTGAGGAGTACAAACTAGTTAGAAAGGAACAATAGAAAGCTGAGAAAGCAGGTGCGATGACAGATACATAGGTGGAGAGAAAGGGAAGGTTATACAGGGGAGGGGAGAGAGCTAGAGTCCAGTGGTTAGTAGATGAGTATTGACTCATTTGAATTTCTGGAGGTTGTAGCCGTCAGGAAAGCAAGAATACGGGAGCGAGTTCCACAGGCGGGAAATGTGAGAGAGGAAGCTGCAGGAGTAGAATTGTCGTCTGCATTTGGCTAACCTGACTGTGAATGCGTGGGACCCAGTTGCCAGTCTGGTTGCACGAGTAAACACCTGTTGAGGAGGCATCAGTGACTTAAGATCGTCCGAGCAGAAGCCATGAAAATATTTATAGAACAGACAAAGGGAGGCCACATTTCGACGATGGGGAAGTGGCTGCAGTCGAGTCGCCAGATCAGTACCTATCACATTACAGACTCTCCTTTGGAGCTTGTCAAGAACACTGAGGAGAACGGCAGGGGCACCTGACCATAAATGTCAGCAGTACTCCATGCACGGACGGATATATATATATATATATATATATAGAGAGAGAGAGATAGATAGATAGATAGATAGATAGATAGATAGATAGATAGATAGAGACTTTACATTGCCCCTTGTAGTTTGAGTAACTGCCAAATATGTAGCATGATCAAAGGTATATGCAATATCACCCGCAAACGGACAAAGAATCACATCTTCGTTTATAACATGAATTACAAGCGTAAGACCAAACTTGATTACACGTATTGACAGGTCGGTTTAAATATTAGTTGTTGAAATAAGATAAAAGTCTTGTTTGTAATTTTTGTTCTTTATTTCCTAGATCTGAAATGGGAGTTAATATATTTGTTCAAGTTACCTTTGTCTCGCAACCTTTCAAACCGAAGAAATTCATGTATGGATTAATTTTCCTGTTTTCCACATTTCCAACTTCGTCATCAAGCAAGGGAAATGAGAAGTTAATAGACCCAGCCGCCTTGCGTGCATGGCTGAATGTACATTTCACAAAGTTCAGGTTGAATTAGCTTCATCCATTTCATAGAAATTAAATAAAACTTTTTTCTTAAAAATAGAAACCTCGCCACATTAAAAGTAAAATGGCTTCTTACATTTCTACACCAACGCGACGTTAATCCCTCATTAAAAGAATATATTTGGAATAGAATTTCAATTTATTTAAAAACTAATTATCATCCAGTATATTAAATTGTTCACATAAAAAAAACGATTTTTTTAAAGTAATTCTGGTCTTAATTCCTAGTTACTAAAAAATCTATTCTTCCTCATTTGAAATGCATTTCTGTTATATTCTAACCTCCAGGATAGTGACTCATTGCGCCTTCTCGGGCAAACATTTTCTTCTGATATCAAGTGTAAAGTTTATATGATTTTCTCAGGGCCGCAGTTTCGAAATTAAAATTGTGCTTCACCAAAATTTACGTGATTATAGTAAAAACTGAGCGAAAGAGAGAGAGAAAGAGAGAGAGAGAAAAAGAGAGAGAAAAAGGAGAGAGAGAAAGAGAGAGATAGAGAGAGAAAGAGAGAGAGAGAGAGAAAGAGAGAAAGAGAGAGAGAGTGAAAGAGCGCTAAATGTTGATAACCGCAGATTCGAATTCAGAACATTATCGTTGATAACTCTCTCCTCTAATTTGCGGACCCTAGTTACTATATTCTTAATACTTGATATAAGACAAACATATCACAATGATAAAATCAGTCAATAGTTATTCATAACTATTTCTACTGGGATTCTGATTTTATATGATAAAAGTACATTTAAACTTAATATAACATCTATCTATCTATCTATCTATGTATATATATATATATATATATATATATAGAGAGAGAGAGAGAGAGAGAGAGAGAGAGAGAGGATGAGAGAGAGAAAACAAGATAATTAAGGAGAGATAGCTAAGGATTTGAAATCAGAACATTATGCTTGATAACGCTAGTCTCCAATTTGCAGAACCTATAGTCTTAATACTTGATATAATGCAAACATATCACAATGATGAAATCAGTCAATAGTTATTCATAAGTATTTCTACTGGGATTCTGATTTTATGTGATAACAGTACTTTTAAACATAATATATATTTATATATTCCAAAATTTATATTCCGTTGAATAGCTATTTCATCGAAAAACTTCTCGCTTTATCAGCAACGATCAAAAACAAATTTAGAATTTATTGATATAATATACATATTTAATTCTGTAAATAAATAATACTATTTACATCGATTCTTCAGCATGGATCATTTAAAGATTGATAAAATTAATATTAATAGGATCTGGTCTTGGGCATTTTACCTATATAAACTCCCTTTTGGACTTAATATATATATATATATATTTTTTAATTCAGATACTTTAATCCAAGGGAAAAAAGCGGGAAGGTAAATTCCAAAAACACGATCCTAATTAATATTAAAAATTTTATTTTAATATTAAAAAATGATACAGGAAGAGAGCTCCATGTAATAAAATATTACAGAGCAAATATAAATTAAAAAAGGATTAGTTCAATGATGTTGAATGACCATTTCGATATGAAAATCCCCACGGGGGATAACACATCACCTCAGCAACAGAAAAATCCTTTCAGAAACTGGAGAAAAATCAGTCTAATTTTCCTTTTTAAATAGATTTGCAAAGAAATTAAAAAAGAAAATAAAAAAGCAAAAGAAAAAAGAAAAAGATAAAATAAAATCAAATAAACAAGAAAAGAAAAAATTGACATCGTCTGGGTTCGCAAAAAAAGGAAAGAGAATTGTAACTTAAAAATTAACAGACGGCCGTGTATATATATATATATATATATATATATATATAGAGAGAGAGAGAGAGAGAGAGAGAGAGAGGTTTAAGGGGAGATAACTGCAGATTTGAAATCAGAATATTATCATTGATAACACTCTTCTCCAATTTGCGGACCCTATATTCTTAATAGTAATAATGCAAAAATATCAAAATGATGAAATCATTCAATACTTATACCTATTTATACTGAAACTCTACTATCTGGACTGTATTGTTTTTCACTTTTCACCAACAGTACGATGCTAAGAATGTTGATTCACTGGGTTGTGCTTGACAATTTTACCTGGCAATATCTAATTTTCATATTTATAAGTCTACCATTTGTACTTGCCTTCAATACTGTCGTCACTATCCACTTTTATTAATACAAAAACAATAATAAATAGATAGTAAATATAATTTCCTACTTTTGACGGCGACTTTAAAAGTATAGAGCTGAAGTAGACGTTAAAAAAACCTGAAACTTAATAGTAAACATGAATAATACGGGAGGGCCAGTAGATTATATGATATAATGTTTTTATGTTAGTATCAGCCATTTAAGTATCATATGTGATACACACTTGGGCAGTTTCACACACATCGCAGACAAATAGGTAAAGGCCATCGGTTAGGTGAAGCTTTGGGATTGCATACTAATGCTCGGGGTATGCAAATATCGGCTTGAATAAAATGTAATGATAAGCATGAAAAAATCGTTTTCTGTCATCCATTTGCCGGCACACTTCATTGTAAATATTAAATAGGAAGATTTTCTACAATAAACTGTCATTTCTTTCTACGGTAGACTATTTTCCAATCAAGGCAATAGAACCCAATCTATGCTGCTATTTAACCCATAAAAAGAAGAAAAGACGGATTAATACCTTTCCCAAGGGTAAGAGAATGCAACGAATTCAACTGAAGTTCAAACTCGGCTATTCGATTTCAAGCCAATATCCACTGTACCACACCGCACATCATCTCTTCTCTCCCAAGCTAGGGATTAAATAGCAGAACTGATTAGGTTCTGTAGCTTTGGTTGGCAACCAGTCTACTGTGGAAATTAATGGCAACTTACTACGGGAAGATCTTTTGCCCAGCCAGTCATGTCACTTATGAAACATGATTGTTTAAGAGTGTAACATGTATGACACTTAATTGACTAACTTAGTATACGTTGCGATATGCCCTATCAGGGTAAACGCGATTGGAAAATAAACTCTTATGAATATCATAATTTTTAACAACTAATTCCAATTTTCTCGAGATATACAATGGCCACTGAATGAAGAAGTACGTGTTGTCACACTGTTTTTCAATAATGGGACAGGTTTGTAATACATGTTCACTTTTATAAGTAACCGTACCGGAGGTGGGTTGGGCAGTTTTACACACATCGCAGACAAAAGTTTAAGGGCCATCGGTTAGATGAAGCTTTGAGGTTGCATACATCGGAGTATGTAAGTATCGGCTTGAATAAAATGTATTGCTTAGCAAAGAAATATTTTCTGCCATCCATTTGCCGGCACACTTAAAGTCTGACACAAGGTCACAAAAGGAGTAATCGTGTGTATCAAATTCACTACATACGATATTTTCTTAGTAAGATTTTATAGCAAGTAAGCTTTTAATTAATTTTATAACGACTGTTATTTGGGTAGATATGGTCAAATAAGAAATAAGTAATAGAACTGTCTAACAAATAGAACTGACAAAGTTTGAAATAAGCAATAATACAAAAGAATAATATTGTTATGGGGCCCTCCTACGAGGAATTGACTCTTCCTCTTGTTATATATGATTACCTGCGTGACTTCCGAGAGGGTAGTTAAGTCGGCAGTTAGTACGACAGCTAGTACGCAGTTAAAGGCAACTACTAGTCAGGTAATAAGCAGCGTAACTGTACCGTTCGGACTTACTTATTTCGATTTATTTAATTACTAACACTTATTTTGTACATATATTCTTGTTATACTAATACACTGTTTTGAACCTACCTTCTGTGTTCCGTGCCTTACTTCCGGCAAACCGGTCATTACAACCAATCAGCGACGAAGAACCACAACAATGTGGTGATGAAGATTTGCGACAACAAATTGACGACGAATATCCACAACAAATATAAAGCAAGCAAACAATATACACAATGTAAATCAACAGTAGTAAGACAAAAATTTCACAAACTAAGAAATGAGGGTTGACACCAAAGATCAGGTTCGGAGAAGTTAAAATAACGTCCTTATTTGAAGACTAGTCGGGCCGGGACTGAGTCAGATGTAACCGAGATCCAACTTACCTTACTGGCTAGGAAAAAATCTCAGTACGCATTTGTGTGCTTTTGCCTATCAAAGGAAAGTTGGGGTGTTCTACAGTCGTTCCTAAGGATAAAACCAACAACGACGAAGGAGACATATGTTTTTAAAAGTCAGTCAGTTAAGTACCATACGTGATACACGCTTTGGGCGACCATGTCTCGAAAGAGACAAGACTGATTGAGCAGAAGATTATCCAGCAGTCCGTTGCCATTGCTTTCTGTGGTAGACTGGTTGCTAGCCAAAGCTATAGAACTCGGAGGGAAGAGATGGGTTAATATCTTTCCCAAAAGTATTTGCGAATAAGACAATGCAAGGAATTCAAGTAGAATTCGAAATCGGCACCCGATTTGTCGTTCCGAGTCGATATTCACTGCATCTCAACACACATCCGTAGGAAAACCGAAAATAAAAGTTGAATTAAAAATGACGAGTATATTACTTAAAACAGCGCGTTCTCAATGGAACAAAATTAACAGCAAACTCCATTAATACGCTACCGTGTGTTTGCGTGTGCTTTGCGTGCATTCGCTGCAGGATAAATTGAACTAAATCAGTTCGGTACCGAAGATGGACATTCACGTCTTGAGAATGAGAGGCTTTGGTAGATTTGATGACGGCAGCCTAGAAAAAAATATACGGGAAAACACGAGACCAGAAAACGAGATAAACACAGTTCTTGGTTGATAATTAATGTTGTCAGGACGGTATTGATGCGATACGATAAATGACAATAGAATTATTTCAGAGTGAACTATAGATATGAAATATAGCAGGCAAAGAGATATGAGCAAACTGAGATAGAAACAGATACGATCAGATTAAAAGATAAATAGATAGATAGATAGATAGATAGAGAGAGAGAGAGAGAGAGAGAGAGAGAGAAATACGAACAAAATGGTTATACAGGGTGCGATGGATAAATTGTCATTTAAATTAGGCAAAAATGGAAAGAACACTAGCATCTCATTTTTTCGGATATATCTTTGAAAATGACACAAAAATATAGTTTATTCAATAAAATCGACATTGGCTTCAACTACGGCCTTCAAACGACTTCGGAATCTCCTGCACCTCTTCTGGACAATCTAAGTTGGTGAACGCTGCCATGATCTTTGCTTTCAATTATCTTTGGTGTTACAAGGAGATTTTATTTTATCTTTTTTTGTCGGGGGGGGGGGTCGTCTCTCGTTCAAGTGCACCCATACATAATAATCAAGGGACTTGCAATCTGGAAGTTAGGTGGCTAGATGTAAGTGGTAATTGAAATTGTCTGACAGCCATGATTGGGTTTTCTTGCTTATGTGATATGGTCCAGAGTACTTTTGACAGATATAGCGTCTTCCAGCAGCCACACTCTTGACCCAAAGCAGTACTACCTCGTCAAGACACTCTGATGTAGGCCTCCGTGTTGAGTGTATGGCTCTGTGGGATGATAAATGGCGGCATAACCTCGCCATCAGTAGTAATCACTCCAAACAACATGGCGTTGACTATATATCATCCAACTCTTTCCGAATCCTCTGCACTGTCCTCAGATTGAAACCAAAACACTCTGAAATGTTCGTATTAAAGAAACAGTACTGCGTGCCCTTTACAAATTGCTGGCGGTTCTCCTTTTTTACCATAGATAATGCCCAACTGACCCTACTATACTGCGAAATTGACAAAATAAAAAAGCGCGAAATTAAAAATATAAAATTGACGACAATTTACCCATCGAACCCTATATATGTGTCAAAACTGGATCTAGTATTCAATAACTAATTTCTGGTGAACTGTCTCTGCGGGTAATCCATAAATAGTTCTACCAAGCACAGCTCGTATGTAGTGAGCACTTTTGTCCATTTAAGTTTTTTCTTGGAGTGAGGGTGTTTTGTTTTGTTTTTGTAACAGTCGTTTTTTTTTTCTTTCTTTTTTTTAATCAAGTTGAAACAGCAAAAATCGCTCATTGGTCATAATGGTTTTTTAAAAATGTCTTAGATGGAGCCCGACGTCGAAAGTATAGTGAGGAATGATCTCACTGTTCAGTCATATATGATCTAGCAAAACAAACTTATTAACCATTACACAGCGTCGAAGTGGCCCTACGTCATTTGTTATGACCCATACTCAATATAAGATTGTAAGGCAAATGCAGGTCGAAAATACTTTGTATTAATTATTAATAATCATTTAGCTTGTCACCTAGAGGTTAGCGTACTGTGGAACGAGTCGGAGGAAGTATGCTAAGGTGCCGAGAGACTTTTTTTAGAATTTGAAGACGATGCAGCCTTGGTGATTTCATATCTACACCCAGATACATCTTGTTCATACTTAATTCGAAACCATCTCAGTAGATTGGTCTATACGACATATTTCTAACAATGTTTCACCTGTAAGGTTATCCTCTGCTTTTTTTAAAACTTGCCATATCGCTAACTTTTGGCTGTGGAGTATGTGCCTGGTATACCCTAGTCTGTTAGTACGACAAAGTCACTTTGTCGGCGAGCTGCTTTAACACACTTATGATTTATATGTACCCCTGTTGAAAATATATATTTTAGTCATCCACATACAAGCATGTTTCGCTTTATCAAAGCTCATCAGTGTGGCTAGACACATCCACTCGCTTCTGGCCGGGATCGAAACTCGACCGATTTGGCATCAGTCGGGGTTGCTACCTCCTAAGTCATAGGCATAGAATCAGAGAAGGAAAAATTTAACGTGTCGCATACAGGCAGTGTATAAACACGCCAGTCATCGAAAGAACCCAATTCATTTCGGAAGAGTAACGCATATATCGCAGAATTGGAAACTATTTTAAAAATATTCTTCTCTAGAGAGCTCAATCGTAATGACAGCATAATATATTAGTCATCCACATTCAAGTCTGTTTCGCTGTATCACAGCTCATCAGTATATTCTTCACTACTAGACTAATAAGGCACAATTAAAGAGCAAACACCGGGCCAGAGCTTTCATTCATAACTGGTAGTAAAGTTTAATTGATAGTAAAGAAAATCAACTGAGTCGACGCTTCCTCGCTATTATCTCTCTCTTCATGAGCATGACTGGATATATATATATATATATATATATATTAATTGTATCACCCCGAGTAAGGCGGTAACGCCACTGATGTGCAGGGGGCTACGTAATAGTGAAAAGATTGGAAAAGAGAAAGCCGGAATCCACATCCTAAACAGGGAACAAGGGATGAGCCTCTTAATCTGTTCAATAGACGTGGGTGGAGTGTGGACCGGGCGATAGATAGATCTATCTACTCCAATTCAAGATCTATCTACTCCAATTAGATCTATCTACTCCAATGAGATCTACTCCAGTTTCATATATATATATATAACTGTCATTGTTATAGTAGGGAGGATAAATAACTGTTTTGATTGAATAGAAATTTCTAAAACATTTTTCTCTACTTGCAGCAATGCACCTATTCCAAGGATTGAATATCAACCAGAAGAAATCGAAACTTGGTAAGCTGATTTATCTTATTTTCACATTTTTTTAATCATCTCACCCCAAGCAAAACAATGAAACCGCTAAAACGCAGGAGACTATTGCATGTAAAAGAATATGAGAAAAAAAAAACTATTACGAGAAAGGACAACAAAAGAACAGAAACGAAAAGATAACGATTGTAATTATATTTAAATTTTTGAAGATTAAATTTGACTGGAAATTGTTCTTCTATGTGCCTTGTCTTTTCAGGATGTAAGCGATCATGGCCTTCCACGACTCTCTATCCCTGGTTGCTCTTAGCACGCTTTTTCCTTTAACACCACGCAACCCCGGTTCTACCATCCACCTGGTCAGGCACTTCACATATGTTATCTGTTGATTTCTTCTGTCTCTTTTTCCTTCTATCTGGCTTGTTAATATCAGGTTCTCGAAGCTCTCATTACTCATTGCATGTCCCAGGAACTTTAGTTGTCTCTTCCTGATGCTCAGTATTAATTTCCTGTTTGTTTCTATCCTTTCCAAAACCTCATCATTGCTCACATGCTCAATCTATGATATCCGCGGCATCATATTTCAGTTGCTTCAAGTTTTTCCTTTATCTTTGATGATATTGTCCAGCATTCACTGTCATATTGAAGAAACCCACAAGCGAGAAGTGCGATTTGCATCGACCTTACGGTTATATCTAGCCATTTCAACTGTAAAATGATGAGACCTTGCCAGGGAATCAAGAAGCCGGAAGATATTTCCATGAGAGAAAATTTAAAGAAGTGCGATAAAAGAAACTGTTAGCATAGAACCTACGGTTACATCTAACCATTTCAACTGTAAAATGATGTGACCTTGACAGGGAAGCAAGAAGTCGGAAGAGAATTTAACAAGCGATAAGAACGATAAAAGAAACTGTTAATATATACCTTACGGTTACATTTCGCCTTTTTAACTGTAAAATGATGAGGCCTTAACAGGGAAACAAGAAACCTGAAGAGAGTTCCACAAGCGAGAAATGAAATAAAAGAAACTGTTAGCATAGAACTTACGGTTACAACTAGCCAATTTAACTGAAAGAATGATGAGACTTTGACAGATTTCCAAACGCGAGAAGAGCTAGAAAAGAAACTGTTAACATAGAACTTGCGTTTATATCTAGCCAATCAAACTGTAAAATGATGAGACTTGTTGCTAATCTAACCAGTCAATTAAGTACCATACGTGATACACGCTTGAGCGATCATGTCTTTTTCGATCTATGAGTGACTAGGAAAGATTTCTCCAAGGTAAGTTGTCATTTTATTCTGCAGTAGATCAGTTGCTAACCAAGGCTACAGAACCCATTCTGTCCTGCTAATTACAAAGAGAATGAGAGTATTTCGCCACAAAAGGCTTAGAACTGGTGAAATTAAAGAATATAGTTGGTCTGAGAAATTTCTATTGAAATTGTGATAGAGCAGCGAGTTGGCAAATAATGAGGAAAGAAGGCTTGGAAAATTTGATATTCCTAAGAAGGGAAGTGGGGCAAAGGAAAACATCGTATGACATACTGTAAGATTGAGTTGCTATATATTACTGTAATCTTTTCTGTTTTCAAATTAAAGTAATATATAGCACCACGATTTTATGGTTATTTTGTTACTAATACTTGCACTTATGAATATGATCTCTGAATAAGAACGAAAGTACTTGGTTACAGAGCAACACCACTCACATTATTTCATCCTCAATGCCAAAAAGAACATGCTTACACAACACCAAAAAAACAAATACCTCTCCAAATTACACAAACTTCATAATTCCTTCCACCAACTCTTCATATGAACTCTCCAACAAATTAACTATCCCAAATACCAGAATTGTTACCACCACCTCCAAAACTATTGGTGATATTGTCAGGTCAGAAAAAAAGACACCAAACATTAATCTGAATGCCAGGATATATAATTCTGTGTCCACATTGCAATAACGTATACCTTGGAGAAACATCACGAAATCTAATTTAATGGTCATCCGTTGATTTATTACACGTGACACGTATCTGACCTTTGAAACTATACCTCATTTAAAAATACTGTCTTTAGGATTTTTAAATCATTCCTCCTTAATAAATCTCTGAAAAAGCTTGTTATAAGTGAAACATGTTAGATTAAAAACATTTTTTCCTACTTCTTCTTTACTTATTTTATTCATCTTGTCGGATTCCGATACATATGTTAAGCGCATGTATATATATATATATATATATATATATATATATATATATATCGAGGTAGCAGATAATTTTCTAAACATATACTGTTAAATATAAGAGACAATGTATGTCTATTATGTTTAATCATGAGCCGTTCTAAACATCGTACTTTGGTTTTAATTTCAGTTGAAAATAAAGACAAAAATTCTCCAACATTTGAATAATTTTTTATTAAGTTGGTTCTAAGCTTTCGGCTCACATGAGCCATCTTCAGAGAGGTTACAAGGACATTAGCATAAAAACATCCACCATCAGCTACGATTTTATCTTGTGTTGACATAAAACTTTGCTAAGCAACGATAACAGTTACCAAAAATAGCAAACGCAGTTCGTAATTTTGTAATGCAGTTCTATGACATCACGCCGCGTGAGAGCTTGAAATAATAACAGAACCATATATTTAAATGCAATGTAATGTGTTATGACCACATTATATATATATATATATATATATATATATATATATATATATATTGTTCAAGTACTTTCGAACATCACAGTCGTTATCAAGATATGATATGCCGTCTTCTGTGTGGTAGTTAGAAATCTTTTGTCTCCAACCTTTCAAAAATTATATATATATATACATACTTCATGTGCGTATGTATTATATTAACATAAGACGATTAGAAAAAACAAAATATCATTTTTTATGGAGACTCGTTCCTAATATTGGTTGCGCATGACGTCACACTAGACTATTTCAAAAGTTCAGCTTATCAAAGAATACCAGACAAATGAATCTTAACTACCACACTGATGACACCAAATTGATTCTTGGTAATGACAGTGATGCTCAAATATACTTGAACAAAAATGACAAAATCGGAACTTTGGACTGTTTATCCACGACTTTGAGCGTAATGGCCATCACCTTAAAAATTGGAAAAATATAAAATTTAAAAACATCTAACAGACATACGATGTTGGCTTTTTTTAAACAAAACTTGTCTGAATTTATACTTGCTGACTAAACACTACGCATCCTAATATATATATATATATATATATATATATATATATATACCTCCGCTCATTTCTGATAACTGACTTTTAAATTGAATTTTTAAAAATGAAAAAGTTTTCTTGAAACATTTATTTTAATTTTAATTTAAAGCTAAGTTATTAATTTTACTATTTCTAGTAAGTAAAATACTCTGATGGATTTCAAACAGAAATTATATTGATTGGAATCTAAATTTAAAGAAAAAATTATAATCTTCTAATTTTTCGGCCATTTTTGATCAATCGACACATTTGTAAACACAAGTTTTTAAAATCTTGTAAAATTAAAATATACATCCGTGACACATTATTTTTGAAAAATTAGCAAATTTAATGCCAAATTAATCTGATTTACAGAGTTGAATTTTTTAAATTTTCTCAACGTTACTGAAATGTCTTGACAGATTGACAGATGAAATAAGATGCATGTATGGCAATCACAAGTGACATTATTGTACAATGTACACATAGAAAATATCATACAAAAATACTTCAATACACACAAAAAGTTAAAATTTATTTTACAAATACGAAGGCACGGAGATTTGTATTAAACTTTTCAATTTTCGATTAGTAAATGTAATCCTCACTTAATAAGTTTATAAACTATCCCCAACAAATCTTTGAAGTAACTTAAAAATATTTTTGAAATTTTATAAATTATTATAATTTAAAAAAATTAAAACAATTCTTTTAAAATTTCAGTATTAATTGAAATTTGTTTTTTCTTCAGACTATAATGCTTTTAATCTATATTATTTATTAAAGCAATTAAAAGTTTATCAAATTTATTAAATAATGTCATAGTTGTATTGTATTTTTTATTTTACTGTTCGGAGCAGATTTTCGGAAAGAAAGGCAAAATGTCCCAAAAATAATAGATGATTTTCTCCAATGAGTCCTGCGTTTAGCTAATAAAATCTGTTTTTGTAACAAAATTTAATTTCTTAATGAATTCACGTGAAGGAGTAACATGTAAAAAAAATGTTTTCAGTATTTTTAAAAATAATAATTTCAAAAATACTTTCATTAATTTGTGAAAACGTCCTAAAAGTTTCATTAAAATCCGACAATTATTTGATTTTTGCAAGAATTTCCAAATTAATATGTTTGTCATCGGAAAAAAAACTGCGTTATGAAATATTATGTTTTCCATTGTAAACTCTCTTAACAATTTAACTACCTGCTAACTAAAATCAAAACAAGATTTTTTACCAAAATTTCGAACGTGTTACAAAGGAATAAAAGTCTTAAAAAATAATTAAAAAATACCTTCTTTTTAATAATAGAAAAAACATTTTGATAGAAGGAGTTCATTTTTATTAAATTTGGGGCCCTTTTTTATTCATATTGTGCTGTTTATTTGTTTTTTATTCAGCGGTTTAGTGGAGATACCTAGACATGTGTGTATGCACGTAGTTACACACCAATATATAAATATTTATCTGGTGATAATAGAATAGCGTTCAATCTAATATAACATAGCTAAGAAGTATATATTAATAAATACACACACACACACACACACACACACACACATATATATATATATATATATATATATATAATAGTTATTATTAACCAATTCTATTCATAGACAAATTAGTCCATTAAACAGTTGTCTCAAAAACTGCTCAATATATATTTAATGTAAAGCATTTAAATATCTGAATTTAGAAGGTCAACAAGATTACGCTACTTTAGTTTCAACATTTCGGTATCTTCAGTCGTCTTATATTAATTTTCATCTAACACTATTTTCGACGCATAAAAGAAACTTCCAAAACGCATAACCGGAAGTTTAAAATAAGGGAAGGGCTCGTCAAAAATTGTAAACGTTTTCATCCGGGTTTGTACGATCCTAAAATATATTTTCTGGGGTGTTTACATCCGGACATTACTTTTTACCTTTTATTTAGCAATCTTTCTCGTTCAGGAAATCAAACTATGGTTAACTTTTCTTTTTGGCACAATCTGCAGACATCACCACCTTTGCAGGGTCTGGCTTTTTATCTTTTAATATGCTCCCAGTTACATAAGTTTTGTGCCATTTTTTCCATTTAATTTCCACATGTAGTTGGCTAGTTTTGGTATAATTTAAAAAGGATGTGCGTTGTGGTGCAGTGGATATTGGCTCGGAACGAGAAATCGGTTACCCGAGTTCGAATTCCAGTTAAGTTCGTTGCGTTCACTTGCTCACAAATATCCTTGGGAAATGTATCAATCCGTCTCTTTTCTACAGCTATAGGTTAGATAACAAGACAGATTATATATATATATATATATATATATATATATATATAGGGCCGTAGCTGATGCTACAAATAACACCGGGCACAGAGAAAATTACCCGGATTTATTAGTTGACAATGTGATGACGTCATCAGTGTCATCCGTTCCAGAAAATATGATTTTTGCGGATTTTTTCTGCTATTCCAATGGAAATTATGCACAGAACGTGAACGAAAGCAGAAAGATCGGGTTCGAACTTTTTGAGTATAATCAGTCTTTTCTCCCAAAATTAATAAATAAACAAACAGATTTTTCCTCCCTTCATTCGGATGTTTTCTTCATTTCTTTCTTTCTTTCTTTCTTTCTTTCTTTCTTTCTTTCTTTCTTTGTGAATTGTTTAGTTTGATTTCTGACGAAGAAATTTTTCCTTGCCCGGATTTTCACTATGATTGCACGGATCGGCCCGGACCCGTGCCCGGTGTGCTCGGTAGTCAGATATGGCCATGTATATATATATATATATATATATATATATATATATATATATATATATAGATAGATAGATAGATAGATAGATAGATATAAACACAAGGGACTTTTTTATAATAGAGAGGCTAAATATATATTTTTCACTACTCAACGACATATTTATTGCGAAAAATAAAATAATAATAATAAGGCAGTATATATATATATATATATATATATATATATATATATATATATATACAACGATCTTTATTATTACAGAGAGGATTGTAGCAATAATAATAAAATAATAAAATTGAAAAACAAATAAGAAAGCCACAACCAAAAAGTGCAAAAAAACAAAACAAACAATTAACCAATCTATCACAAAAATGTACCAATTTACATTAAAAACACATGCACAATTAATACCCACAACTATGCGGATATGTGTGCGAATGTGTGAGCACACGTATTTAAACACACATGCACTCAGACGCGTGTGCACATACATGCGATGCACATACGCAAATGCACACACACACACACATACGTACAAACATACACTCAGATATAAACATTCAACCGTCACCCTTAAAGGCAAGCGATCAACACACCACTAATAATAAATCACTGAAAATTTAGCACGCCTTAAAAAAACAGTAGAAAAGCAGATGACGGAAGAAAGTAGAAAAGGAAAAGAAAATAGAGATAAAAACTATAAGAAAGAAGATAACCAGATAACATAACATTCATGAAGCCTAGAAAAAAATAACACGCCCGCACACTTATGCACACAAGTATAAAATAACACAGTTCTACAACAGTAAATAAACACCCAAATATTGCAAATTATCAACAAAAAATTCGGACGAGACATAATGCTTGAGTTTTATACGTTCACGAAACTTCGAAGTCTGTTTGACAGAAGTGACCGCGATTAGTTAAGTGACAGTTATTTTGATATTAATTCTATTAACGCTCTGTTTGGATCCCTGATATCAAGCACTTTATTACAAAGCCTACTTGCCTTAAATGCCTTTCTACAAGTAAACAACTGAAAGCCATCAGTTTTGGCTTCAATTAGATTTATTTTTATTAGAAATTCTTTGCTCATTTAAAAAATACAGAATAGATACTCTGGCATCATTTGAAAAAAGTTTTATCTAATGCTAACACGCTATGCAATTAGACCTCCAAATATATAAGGTCCCTTTGAAAAACAAAATAAATAAAACAAAATATTTCTTGTCTGTTACAATCAACAAAATATGTTTAAAAGAAGTATTACTGATCACACACAGACATACACACATTATATATATATATATATATATATATATATATATATATATATGTGTGTGTGTGTGTATGTGTGTGTGTGTGTGTGTGTGTGTGTGTATTCATTTTCTTGAAAAGGGGATCATCAATTTAGTTTGGGAATTTCAATATTTACAATGACCAATTCGAAATCGTTAATGTTCCTTATTATGGAAAAACGAAATGTTAATTCCGTGACTGTCATGCCAATCAAGTTAAATTCTTTGACTCTAAGAATGAACATAAATAGAAAATTACCTCGCTTCTCCAAAAAATACTAAATATAATATAATGGAGTCGAATGACAAGGCAGGAAAAAAGAAAATGGCGCTCAAAAACCTGTGAAAGGCAGACGTGATGGTCGAATCGGATTCCATCTGCATAAATAAATTTGTTTGAGTAATAAAACCAGATAGAAGATAAAAATTGATCCAGTATGTTTTTGACAGAGAGAACGAAAGTCGAAATGTTGTTTCATTCTTCTAGTCCTCCGTCATTTTGTATATCTTAAAAGCGTTAAAAATCAGCATCTATTTTGAATGGTAACAAAAAACATCAATTGTATATATTTCGAGTAAAGCGTCACGTGACGTAGTGGTTAACACCAGTGATATGCAAATGACCCTTCTTGATGAACTAAAGCGCTTAACGATTATTTTCCTTTTTGACACTTTCATTCTGAAAACCTCCTCGGACAAATGAGACAGAACTTTACGGACCGAGATAGATAGATAGATAGATAGATAGATAGATAGATAGATAGATAGATAGATAGATAGATAAGAGACGAAAATAGCTAAATAGTTTGAAAGAAAGAGAGAGGGATAAAAAGAGATAACAGGATGGAAAGATAGATAAACAGAGAGATAAGAGATAGACAAGAAGAAACTGATATTAAACAGATAGATAGATAGATAGATAGATAGATAGATAGATAGATAGATAGATAGATAGATAGATAGATAGATATGAACAGTCTGAGAATAGATAGATAGATAGATAGATAGATAGATAGATAGATAGATAGATATGAACAGTCTGAGAATAGATAGATAGATAGATAGATAGATAGATAGATAGATAGATAGATAGATATGAACAGTCTGAGATAGATAGATAGATAGATAGATAGATAGATAGATAGATAGATAGATATGAACAGTCTAGAATAGAATAGATAGATAGATAGATAGATAGATAGATAGATAGATAGATAGATAGATATGAACAGTCTGAGAATAGATAGATAGATAGATAGATAGATAGATAGATAGATAGATAGATAGATAGATATGAACAGTTTGAGAATAGATAGATAGATAGATAGATAGATAGATAGATAGATAGATAGATAGATGAACAGTCTGAGAATAGATAGATAGATAGATAGATAGATAGATATGAACAGTCTGAGAATAGATAGATAGATAGATAGATAGATAGATAGATAGATAGATATGAACAGTCTGAGAATAGATAGATAGATAGATAGATAGATAGATAGATAGATAGATAGATAGATATGAACAGTCTGAGAATAGATAGATAGATAGATAGATAGATAGATAGATAGATAGATAGATAGATAGATAAGGTAAAGAAATTCTTGTATTTTTACTTTTGTGTTGCTTGATTTCCATTGGTCCATCATGTTCTTCGTGTATTTGATTCTTTTAAACTTAGGTATAATTTGTAGCGTTCTAAATTCACGGAGAGATGACGGGTTATTATACGTCCCTGTTGAAAAAGGTCTATTCTAACTTGGCCGGAGTTTTATTGATTGATTCGTTCCTTCTCTATGGTTTATCAACACTCTGGAGGTTATTTAAAGCCAGAAACTATTTTTAGAGTGTAAGATTTTTTTGAGGTAATAATGATTTAGGGATAAGTGTTTTACTAATTAACCCATAGTTGGGGTGAGAAGAGATGGATTTATATCTTTTTCAATCGTTTTTGCGCGTAAGTGAATATAATATAACGAACTTAACTGTAATTGAAACTCGGCTCTCCGATTAACAATTCATTACACCACCTGCACATCCAGTCTTACAGCACCTGATATTCTCAAGCGGTCACCCAGTTAGGTATATTTTACAAAGATGTTTACCTTGTACAAGGCCCAATAGCGACTCGAGGTAGAGGGTTACAGATTAAGAGGCACAGTTTATGTGGATATGTGTGGAAGATAACGGTTAACAGTAGCCTTGAACAGGTTAAGGTTGTAGTCATCGGGGAAGTATCCTCTTGGGAGTTAGTTCCACAAAGTAGCGGTTTGTGGGAAGAACAAAATAAAAATAGCTTCAATGAATAAATAAGATCTGGCAATCAAGGTCCCTTTAGAAGGAAGACCCAAGCTGTGCATAATTCTGCGATCGACCAGCGCTTAATGAAGAATCTAGATTGTGCCACCTCATATAAAAACAAGTAGTTTTTATTCTGTTTAAGGCCCGGTCTGACCATCTTATGTTCGTGAATCTGTTTATATTAAATGAAACAGACTGAGCCTTTACGGACAAAAAGAGAAATTTTTACGTTTCCCTTTCTTGCAAAATAGGACTTGAGTCAGTCTTTTTCATTTTTAAACTCGGCGAAGTATCTTGTATTTTACTCGTGAATTATTTTTTACAAATAAATTATTCTGTAATCGTGTTTTCAAACGTTTCCCTCTTTTCCAGTTTGTCTTCATAACTTAAGATCTTAATCCTGTATGATTTTCCTTTGGCAACGCCACTCTCCGATGGACAGTTGGACTAAATGATCTTTTGTTAAAAAATGTTTCTCCTTTTCAAAATTCTTTTTACTTTCGTTGGTATTAAGTTTATATATATATATATATATATATATATATGTAAGAAAAAGTGAGAGAAGCCGTGAACGTTTTGTTTAAAGTGTAGATTTATTGTTGCTAATATTATTAATATTACTTGCTTTTTATGGTATATTCAGTGTCCATAGAGGTATTTGCGTCGCAAAAGGATCTCGACATGTGAAGTCATAAGTTTATTTGCCTGAAAAGAGTCAACTTCAAACACGAAACACGTGTAAGGACACACATGCCATTATGGACACTTAAATATATCATGTAAAAAAAAGTAATATTAATAATAATAGCAACAAAAATCTACACTTTAAACAAAACGTTCACGGCCTCTCACACTTTATCTTCTATACCAATATCCGTCGTTAGAAACAACCCCTATTTCTGTTTTTAAAATATATATATATAGGATTTAGTTCTCGCATTGTTCATGGTAGTTAAATATTATATATATATATATATATATATATATATATATATATATATATACCATGAACAATGTGAGAACCAAAAATTCAAATCACTTAAAGGTCAGTTCACAATATCCTCAGTGCATGAAACTGCGAATGGTGCTATAGACGTAGGACAATATGACTATTTATTCATATACTAGCAGTATAGCCCGGCGTTGCTCGGGTGTAATGAAAGTTTTAAAACTAATCCATGGTCCTGGAGCTACAGACTCAGCCTAAAGAATATTTTTGTGAAGTTTGGTGAGAATCGGATAAAAATTGTGGATTTGTAAAAGGGCATACAGACAGATAAACAGACACACACATAAACATCTTGCCTTTTATATATATATATATATATATATATATATATATATATATATATATATATATATGTTATCGATTTTCTGCACTATTGTAAGAACTGCAACTTTGAAACTTGTGAATATCATTTCTTAGGTCTTTGTCTCTGAGTATATAAAATTTGATTAAAATCGGACCACTCCTTCTGTAACCCGATTTTTTCGATAATCGATTTTCGATATTTATCGGGGGGTATCTCGACACAAAACCTAGCTAAGAACACTCGCAGACGCTTATAGTACAACTGTGTAAATTTTAAAGAAAATCGGTTCAGGCTTTTCGGAGTCTATAGGTAATGGATGCAAACACACACACACACACACACACACACACACACACACAGACAAAGTTCCATTTACAAATAAGTTTAGATAGTTTATAGTTATGTTATATTACATCGAGCACCGTTTTATTAACACCAGAAATATATTTATATATGTGCGTGTCCTTGCATGCATATCCGTACGTATATTTATTGATATCCATTGCCAGTTGAGCACTATGAGGCAAAGAGTGGACAGTAAAAACATATCGTATTCAGTAAGGAATTTAAACACTCTCGGCTACTTGCGTGTGTTTACATTGTGTATATTCCTCTTCGTCTATGTGCCTTGTCCTTTCAGGACGTAAACGATCATGGCCTTCCACGTCTCCTTATCACTGGTGGTTCTTAGCATGTTTTCTCCTGTAACACCACGTAATCCTCGTTCTGCCATCCACCTGCTCAGGCCCTTCAAATGTGTTATCCGCTGCTTTCCCCTGTTTCTTTTCCTTGTATCTGGAACGCGTCCTTTGCCATACCAATACGCCTTCGGATCTCTGTGTCTCACTTTCCGTATAAGACTCTAAAATCAGCATTACTGAGCGCCTATAGCTGAGAGGTAGAATCGGCGACTGATACCAATTTGGTCGGGTTTCAATCCTGGCTAAAAGCAATCGGATGTCTAACCGTACTGATGAGCTCTGATGCAGCGAAACTGGAATGTCTACGGATAACTATATATATATATATATATCAGCATGCTGTTTAGATATAGAAGAATCCAAAGGCGTATCCTGTACATACAGTGGTAGGATAACTCTCTAAGAGAGCTCTAAATATATATGTACATAAATACATAAGAGAAATTAAAGTAGACACGTTATTTCATGGTAAATTGGAAGAATGGGCCTATTTCAAGCGTACCATCATCAGCTTCTGTCTTTATCGTACAAAAGATTTTACACGAACGAATCGTTCATGTAAAATCAATAAAGACGGAAGCTGATGATGGTACGCCTGAAATAGGCCCATATTTCTGATTTACCATGAAATAATGTGTCAGCCTTAATTTTTCTTATATATATATATATATATATATATATATAATTGTGGTTTCCGTGCCAATTACATAAGGAGAACCACTCAGCGGCTTGATACTAGAATCAAACAGCATGTATCACGGTAAATCAGAAACCATACCTGGCAAAAAAAAAAAAATGAATTTATCTCTCACACTTATTGTTCCTCAATTTGTGAATATCTTATAAAAAATAGAAAGTGTGACATGGAGTTAAATTTGGTTTAGTTTTCCGTATTCCCATTCACTTTTCCATTTGATGGAGCCGGAGTCTGTTTATATCAAGTTTTGCAGACCCTCGCGGAGTCTGTTTATATCAAGTTTTGCAGACCCTCGCTGTGTAAACAGCGAGAGCGTTTGTTGATCCTTGCTGTGATCAGTCTCTAGTAGTTCATTTTCCTTTCCTATCATTGATCATTTCATTTCTCACACCTATTATATTTTACAAAAAGTTCTCCCAATTAAATACTTTGATGAGCGGGAGCGAAACCGGTTTTTCTGTTTTAAATTTTCTCCTAAATATGCCTTGCAACATAAAAATCATTACATTTAAAGCAATAAAAGAGGTTCTGTACCACAAAAAATCAGTTTAAATCTATATATATATATATATATATATATATATATATATATATATAAACGTATGAGTAATATACAGAATAATATAAAAAGCAAGCTTTTTGCAATAAGCAATATTAAAAGCAAAAATCGATAATGGCTAGAATCCTTGATAGAATATTTAAGAATATGCCTGTCCGAAAGTCGACCTTACAAAGATGATATTTTTCTAAAAAAAAGGTCAAGCTGATACTGATTTTAGATGTCAAATTGTAATAAGCAGAAAAATAATAAATATAATTTTTCAAAGAATTTTAATTATTTTAAAGAAGTTTAATTATTACTTTCTTATTAAAAACTATAAGAATTGCTTTGTTCGTGTTAATAAAAAAATATATGCTTTTTGTTCAATATTTTTATCATCAAAATTTATAGTGCCGCAGGAGTTTAAATGTCAAATGTGCCGTGAGATGAAAAAAAAAAGTTGAAAAACTTTGATCTAAACGCTTAACTATCTACGTAGTGCTTATTCAATTTTTAACAAATGTCAATTAAACTCTTTCCTTACTGAAAAGAAATTAATGTAAGAAAAGCGGAAAGAAAAGATGTCTGGTCGGCGAGCTGAATGCCGTTGTTATTTGGCTTAGTGGCTCCAGGCAGCGATCGACGATTTCAATATGGCCGACGTTACTACTTCCGGTAATGGAGTTTACGCAGAGTCGTTTTTCTATCCAGTTGAGAATGAGCTTGCACAGATATATAACCTACTTTTGCGTCGCTATATATATATATATATATATATATATATATATAGTGACAATAGACTTGTCTTATGTAATTTGGAGTATGCGTTTAATTGTGTTTAAGAGGCGTAACTATCTGCGTCTCTTTGCAAACACACTCTCAAAAAAAAAAAATCTAGCGTGCGTATGTGTCTATATCTGTGAACGAGCTCTATAGAGATGAATATAAATTTCACTGAATTATTTTGCGTGCGAATCTATGTGACCGTATCAACAGATAAGAGGAAAATTACTCTCTTCTTTTCTTTTCCTTTACTCTTATTCACATCATTCACTGTCATTCATTACAGCGCGTCTTGTCCGGAATGGACTTCCGGAAGAAATGGTTCGATCCAGATTAAAGAAATTCACTCATAGCACGGGACAATTTTGATGATTGGCACCGACTAATAAAAGCTCAATTTTATGATAAGTAATTGACTTTTGATATCGTCTGTAGCACGTCCTTTTCTCAACCCATCGTCAGCGCAGGCGCTCTATGACCGCTTAGAGATTCCGGGCACGATCTCACAAGTCGAGAGACTTCCACGTTATTAACGCTCCATCGAATCACTACAGAAGATGATTTTGGCTGAATCACACTATGGCAGAATCTTCATGCCTTATACTGAATAGACGGTTAAACTTGATTTTCTTTCGAAATGAAGATGTCTTGTTATTTTTTTAAGAATATTTTTCTTCTTTTGCCGAAGAAGGAAAAAATCTTTTCTCCACTTATCCTTTTAAAACAGAATCTGTTTGCGTAAAAGGTTACTTTTTTTTCATTCTGTGACAATTTTTTTAGATTTCTTTGCTTGCTCGTCAAAATTGTCGCAATTCTTTTCATAGTTTTTATTGTAACAGATCTTTTTTTAATTTAAATGATATTATACAGCCGGGATGTATGTCTTTTATACGTATTCAATTCTGATACACAGAAATGACTTCTTTTTACTCTTTGGACATCACATCGTCTTATGGTGCTATATGAGGCCTTTGTGCGAATACAAATCAACAAAACCAGTTGTAACAGTAGTTTCTTTTATAAAATTATATTCATCTGTAGACTGAGATAGATAGATAGATAGATAGATAGATAGATAGATAGATAGATAGATAGATATGAGCAGACTAGATAGATAGATAGATAGATAGATAGATAGATAGATAGATATTAGCAGACTAGGATAGATAGATAGATAGATAGATAGATAGATAGATAGATAGATAGATAGATATTAGCAGACTAGGATAGATAGATAGATAGATAGATAGGATAGATAGATAGATAGATAGATAGATAGATAGATAGATAGATAGATATTAGCAGACTAGGATAGATAGATAGATAGATAGATAGATAGATAGATATGAACAGAGACCGAGATAGATAGATAGATAGATAGATAGATAGATAGATAGATAGATAGATAGATAGAACAGACTGAGATAGATAGATAGATAGATAGATATGAACAGACTGAGATAGATAGATAGATAGATAGATAGATAGATAGATAGATAGATTGATAGATAGATAGATATGAACAGACTGAGATAGATAGATAGATAGATAGATATGAACAGACTGAGATAGATAGATAGATAGATAGATAGATAGATAGATAGATAGATAGATAGATAGATTTGTACGAAGATGGATGTAAGAAGACAGATTGGAATACAATTACAATCTCAAAAAGAAAAGGAAAACATAGCTAGCTACCTATGATAGATAGATAATAACAGAATTATATATAATTATATATAAAATTAATCATCCACATGCAGGCCTTTTTCACTATATCACAGCTAATCAGTGCGGCTAGATCAACCGTTGTTTCAAGTCGGGATAGTAATCCGACTAATTTGTCATCAGACAGAGATCTTACCCGTAAGCTATCGTCGCATATATATATATATATATATATATATATATATATATATATATATGTAATGAATTATTTTGGACATTATTTTTACCGATACTCGTATTTAAGTAGATATTCTGTTTTTAATTAAACAGTGATTTTATATTTATATCTACCGGCCTGATTATTTCACGATAAATTTTTATGACGAAAATGTGTGCTATCCAGCAGTATTCGAACCTGCGACCCCTGTTTACATAGGGGAAGCTACCTTTTGATCTGGTACTGTCTTAACCACTCGACCATGAATAGCCTCTTGATCAGACGAGGTTTTTATCATGCTTATATAACACAATTTTCGATCCATCGTAAACAAACCATATCTGGTCTGTAATGTATCGTAATGTCAAACAAATATATACTTAAATACGATTATCGGTAAAAAATAATGTCCAAAATAATTCATTACAAATTGTCAGTTACTTTTAACCAAGTTTCGTTAAATTTCGTCAATTTCCGTAATATGTTTACATATATATATATATATATATATATATATATATAGCCATGCGCAGACAGTCCTGTTTTGCTGTATCTCAGCTCATCAGTACGGTTAGGTATCCGATTGTTACTATGTTACTAGCCAGGATATTTTTATTGTATGTTTGTTTTTACGGCTTACCATGCAGGTTATTTAAAACCAGAAAATAATTTTAGAGTAAGGAATTTTTGTTATAATAATACTTTAGTATTAGTAATACTTTAGTATTAGTATTACTTTAGTAATACAAGTGTAACTAATTAATCCATACTTGATGGGAGAGGATGTGTGTTCATACCTTTCCCGAGGCTATTGGTGCGTAAGTGAACATAACGAACCCAAGTGAAATTGGAACTCGGTTAACAATTCCAAACTATTATCCATTACACTACCTGCACACCCAAGCTTACAGCCCATGATATTTCTAAGTGGTCACCCATCTAGGTACTGACCATTGCTTAACTTCGCTGATCGTACCAGTATTAGTGTTTGAACGTTCTCACTATATGTCCTCTGAGTATTAAATTCTCCAAGCCCTACTTTCTCATTACATACACCAGAAACTTTATCTGTATATTTTTGATGTTAAGTATAAGTTTTTTTTTGTTTTCATCCTCTGTAAAACCTCGTCATTGCTCACGTGTTCGGTCCATGGTATCCTCAGCATCTTTCTGTAGAACACATTTCGATTACTTCAAGTCTTTCCTTCATCTTTGATGAGATTGTCCAGCATTTGCTATCATATAGGACAAACGGCAGCAAAGTTCTGTTTCAGAGTGACCATATGTATTTTGTCTTGACTAATATACAAAGAAAGAGAGAGACAGAAAAATAGAGAGAGCATGAAAGAGAGAAAGAAAAAGAGAGGGAAGAAAAATTGTAAAGAAACAAATAAATATATATATATTAGTCATCCTCTTACAAGCCTGATTGGCTGTATCACAGTACATAAGTGTGACTAGACACATCCACTTGCTTGCAGCCGAGATCGAAACTCGACCGATTTGATGGCAGTCGGAGTCGTTATTTCCTAAGCCATAGGCGCATGGAATCAAGGTAGGGAAATTTTAACGTGTTGCATATAAGCAGTGTATACACACGCCCGTCACCGAAAGAACCCATTCATTTCTGAAGAGTAATGCGTATATCGCAGAAGTGGGAACTGTTTTTAAAATGTTCTTCTCTAGTGAGCTCAATCGTAATGAGAGTATAATATATTAGTCATCCACATACAAGCCTGTTTTGCTGTATGAAAGCTCATGAGTGTGGCTAGTCACATCCACTTGCTTCTGGCCGGGATCAAAACTTGATCGATTATAGATAGATAGATAGATAGATAGATAAAGAAAGAAAGAAAGAAAGAAAGAAAGAATGAGAGAGAGAGAGAGAGAGAGAGAGAGAAAGGGAGTAATGAAAATTGCTATAAATGAACTAAGTGGCAATTAACTTAAACAAATGTACCCACAATGACTATTTGATTGTAAATCCTACCCGTAATATCCTCAACTGCATACTTCTGAAATGGCCGCCGTATAACACTTGGTTTTTCTTTTCTTTTCGTCCCGTAATCCAGGAGACATGTTTATCGGGCCCTGAAGAAGCTCTACCCGACCCATGCCTGCAAGGAACACCGACGTGTTTTTGACATGCTTGAGAAGGAAAATGTTTACTGTGAAAGCCAAGTCCCGCAACTGGAAGATGTCTCCAACTTCTTGAAAGGTAAGTTTTTTCTCCTTTTCCAGGGATCTGTAAAGAAGATACTTGTAAATCGCTGTTATATAATATAGTAGCAGTATAGCCCGTGTTCCTCGGGTGTAAGGAAAACTTTAAAACTACTCCATGGTCCTGGAGCTCAGACTCTTTGGACGTTGGCACGAAAGACTAAAAAGCAATAGTTGCTTCCATTAAAAGTGAAACCTAAGACTGAAAGAAAAATGAATGGATGTAAGTCAAATTTTGATTTCCTGGTATCAATATCAAATAAGTTTTTTTCGTCATAAACTGAATTTTCAAGGCTAAATAACTCCTCTGAATTATACCTACTTAGAGCCAAACCCGAAGCAAAAACTAAAATAAAAGGGCTGAAAAAATACAGATATACTGGCAGATAAACACACACACACACACACACACACACACACACACACACACACACACACACACACATACACACACACACACATATCTAGCCTTTTATATATATATATATATTATCAATTTTCTGCGCTATTGTAAGAACTGCAACCTTGAAACTTCTGAATATCGTTTCTTATGACTTTATCTATGAGTGTATCAAATTTGACTAAAATCGGACCACTCCATCTATAACCCGATTTTTTCGATTATCGATTTTCAATATTTATCGGGGTACCTCCACACAAAACCTATGTAGGAACACTCGCAGACCCTTATAGTACAACTGTATAAATTTTCAAGAAAACTGATTTAGCCATTTCAGAGTCTATAGGTAACGGACACACAGAGACAAAATTCTATTTATAAATAAGTTTAGATAATGAAAATGAAAGATCTTAGATACTGCGCCGAACCAGGAAGTTTTTCTCATCAGAATCCATCTTGTACATTTATAAATCTACCATTCGTCCGTGCATTAAATATCGTTGTCATATCTGGTCGGTTGCTCCTGCTATTCATCTCGGGGTTCTCGACAAAATGCAAAGGAGGATCTGCAATGCAATCAGTCCTGATATGGCATCTCGACTTCAGTCACTTTCTCACAGACGGGATGTAGTGTCTTGTAGAAAAGTATTTTCATGGCTTCTGCCTTGACAAGCTTCATTCCCTGGTGCAGCACTCTCATGAATTTACTCATGCAACTAGACTGGCAACTAGGTCATACCCTATTACCGTCAAAATAGACAAATGTGACCACCACTTCAACTCCTTACAATTTCTTTTCCCGCACTTGCTGCCTGTAGAACTCTCTTCCGCATACTTGCTTCTCTGATAGCTAAAATCTCCAAACTTTTAAATGCAACGTCAATTGCCATCTTCTATCTCCTTTATTCCCATCTCTCTCTTCCTTACCAAAAAACAAATTTAACTATACATATATATTAGTCAACCACATACAAGCCTGTTTCGCTGTATCACAGCTCATCAGTGTGGCTAGACACAGTCACTTGCTTGTGGCCGGAATCGAAACTCGATTTGGTGTCAGTCGGAGTCGCTACCTCCAAGCCATAGGCACATGGAATCAAGAAGGGAAATTTTAACGTGTCGCAAATAAGCAGTGTATACACACGCCAGTCACCGAAAGAATTCAATTCATTTCTAAAGAGTAACGCATATATCGCAGAAGTGGAAACAGTTTTTAAAATTTTCTTCTCTAGAGAGCTCAATCGTAATGAGAGTATAATACATTAGTCATCCACAGATAGATAGATAGATAGATAGATAGATAGATAGATAGATAGATAGATAGATACCATCGTCAGAAAGGTGGTGTTGGGATCATATAATGCTGCGGTACCATGTAACTTAAATTTAGTGTATCATGTGAGCCGAAATCTTAAAACCAGCAAAAAAAAAAAAAAAGTAAAAAACAAACGATCCAATGGACAATTTTTATCTTTATTTTCACCTAAAATTAAAGCCAAAATACGATGTTTAGAACGGCTCATGATTTAACATAATAGACATTCATTGTCTGTTATATTTAACAGTATATGTTAAAAATATATATGTATATGTAAGTGAACATTGAAGTCAACACTCAGAGGCGACAGACTGTTTCATGCTAGGCGCAATCATCAGGCTACAAGTTTTGGGTTTTTCCTTGGCTATTTATATGTACGGGTCAGTGATGCATTGTGGGTAATTTTTGGAACGGTTATTTTGGCAGAAGTGGTTTTCTTATTTATTTGGATAAATTTATTTTACTTGTTTTTATTTTATATTTATATTTAATTATTTAATTATATTTAAATATTTAATTATTCTTTTCGGTTTTCGATGTTTAATTAATTAATTAATTTTTTTTAAGAACACAAATTATCTAGGAATTGTCTAAATGTATTGTTTTTCCGAGCGCTTTCGTCTATAGTTTTAGCCATTATGAAGGGTGAATTTTACTTTACGTGTAACTGAATTTGTCTAGAATTTATGTACAAAGAGTCATGTGTATGTTATATTCCTAACATTGTAAGCACACTGTTGCCGTGTTCATAATTGATATTATTTAGTGTAGGATTTTTTCTTTTTTATTAATAATTAGCAGTATAGCCCGGTGTTGCTCGGGTGTAATGAAAGCTTTAAAACTAATCCATGGTCATGGAGCTCAGACTCTTTGGACGTTGGCACGAAAGACTAAAAAGCAATAGTTGTTTCCAGTTAAAGCGAAACCGTAGACGGAAAGAAAAATGAATGGATGTAAGTCAAATTTTGATTTCCTGGTATCGATATCGAATAAGTTTTTTCGTCGTCACCTGAATATTGAAGGCTAAATAAGTCCTCTGAGTAAATGGTATCATGGCTGAGACTAAGAACAACAATTATACCTATTTATAGCCAAACCCGAAGCAAAAACTAAAATAAAATGGTTGAAAAAATACAGACATACAGGCAGATAAACAGACACACACACACACAAACATCTTGCCTTTTATATATATATATATATTATTGCATTTCTGCACTATTGCAAGAACTGTAACCTTGAAACTTCTGAATATCGTTTCTTATGTCTTTGTCTATGAGTGTATCAAATTTGATTAAAACAGGACCACTTCTTCTATAACCCGATTTTTTCGATTATCGATTTTTGACATTTATCTTGGATACCTCGACACAAAACCTAGCTATGAACACTCGCAGATTCTTATAGTACAACTATGTAAATTTTCAAGATAATCGGTTCAGCCGTTTCGGAGTTTATAGGTAACAGATACACACACACAGACACACACACAAAGTTTCATTTATAAATAAGTTTTTATATATATATATATATATATATATATATATATATATATATATATATATATGAACAAACGACCACTTTCTGAACTCTGGTCATCCGATCTGATAAGGTAATTTATTACCTTAACAATTCCAATGCATTTTTCTTGCACAGAGTTATGTCTTTGATTCTAACTTGAAGAATACGATCCAATTTAAGACATTTCAAAGCAGTTATTTTGAAAGTTCAAACATTATAAAATTAATAAACAAAAGTATCTTTAAAAAATCAATTAAATTCCTTGAAAAATGAAGAAATTTACGTTATTTATATCTTGGTTGCTATTACTGCAGTGGGTGAAACATTTTGACACTGATGAGGACATTAGTCAGGATATAAATAATAACTCCTAATCTTAGAAAGTCAAACAGAAAAAATATGATGGAAATCACCTGAACAAACTTTCATCTAGCAAAAAAAAGCAGCCCAAAGTGCCAAATACAGGTGGGGGTACTAAAATCAAGTACGAACATTTAAATATCTTGGAAGTGTTCTAACCAAAGACGGAATGTGCGACACAGAGATCCATAGGCGAATTGGCATGGCGAAGGACGCGTTCCAGGAGCTGAGTAAAGTATTAAGATACAGGAAACTTTCACTAGAAACAAAGAAGAGAGTACTGGATTGCTAGGCAATGTCAGTTCTTCAATATGGCAGTGAATGTTGGACAATATCAACAAAGATGATGGGAAAACTTGAAGCAGCTGAAATGTGGTTCTACAGAAGGATACTGCGGATATCATGGACCGAGCATGCGAGCAATGACGAGGTGTTGGAAAGAATGGAAACGAAACGTAAATTAATATTAAGCATCAGGAGACAACTGAAGTTCCTGGGATATGCAATGAGGAAAGTGGGCTTGGAGAACCTGATACTAACAGGCCAGATAGAGATAAAAAGAGACAGAGGAAAGCAGCGGATAACATATTTGAAGGGCCTGAGCAGATGGATTAACTGAACGGGGGTTGCGTGGTGTAACATGAGAAAGTGTGCTAAAAGCCACCAGGGATAGGGGGACATGGAAGGCCATGATCGCCTACGTCCTGAAGGAAAAGGCACATAGAAGAAGAAGTATCGATTCAAAGGTGGCGATGTAATGCAATGTTTTACTCGAGTGTTTATGGTTGATAATAATGTTATTATTAAGCTTACAAATTATTTCCTCCTTTAAAAAATTATGCGCGTTGTGGCGCAGTGGATATCGGCTTGGAAAGAAAAATCGATGAGCTGAGTTCGAATTCCAGTTGAATACCCTGCATTCACTTAAGGTATTAATCCATCCCTTCCCTCCAGTTATGGGTTAAATAACAAGGATAGGACTTGGGGACCCTGTCCTCAAAAACAAATCCCAATGAATCTTGATACTCGAAAAGAAAAAAGTATTACTAGACACAAAACTTATATAAAAAAACAACAACAATAAATTGTTGAAAGAGAAAGGTATTACCAGCAATAAATAAATAAAATTTAGTTGGCAATAAATGACCCGCCGAGGTTGATATCCCATAAAAACAAAACAACCAACAACCTTAAAAAATTATGTTCTTTTTTAATTAATGATTCTTAAATTCGTATATGTGTGTGTTGTGTCAACATTTTTAGTTGCTTATATATGTTTTAAAAAAGGTAGCGTATGGTAACTGCCTTGGAATCTCTTCCAAAATGTCGTTTAGCATTCCCAATTGATATCCTGTTATACCATTACGGGAACCAGGGAAGTGGACTCCCTGGTGCCGAATGCAGAAGCACATTATTTGTGGGAATGAGCTGTATAATAGAGATCTATAAACAACCACCGTGCGTTGTGGTGCAATGAATATCGACTCGGAACGGTAAATCGAGAAACCGATTTCGAATTCCTTACGCACAAATACCCGTGGGAAAGATATTAATCCCTCTCTTCCCTCCAATTATGGGTTAAATAATAGGACTGACTGGGTTCTATAGACTTGTCTGGCAACCAGTCACCACAGAAAGCAATGGCAACCTACTGCGTGATAATCTTCTGCCCAGTCAGTCATGTCTCTTTCGAGACATGATTGCCCAATGCGTGTATCACGTATGGCACTTAACTGACTGAATCTTGTATACATTACGGCACTGAGCTACGACATTATCTGTTATTGAATTATTTATCCATTTACCTCACATGATCAAGCCTCTTCTTCACTAATCTATCGTTCAAATGTTTCCATACAATATTATTAACCAGAAACTATTGTAATATAACGGTCTGGCCCACCCAAGAAAGGCTGATACAAGCCGTGTTGTTTCCGGTCGGTGAAAAGTAACGGATGTCACTTTGACCCTATTTCCGGCAGATGCGGAAATAACTCAGAGGCAAACAGACAGGTGACTCTGAGAATTACGTAGGCGTCGCGTGGGCGTCGCGTGATCAAGGCAAAGCCGGAAGAAACAAGTCCCGGTTTTGGAAGATATATAAAGACCGCGAAAACACGGATTCACCAGTCAGTCAGAGTCTGGGCAGAGAGACAGAGTCAGAAGAAGTGAGAGCAGAAGTAGCAGCAGAACCACAGAACACGAAGGAAGGCAGTTCACAGCTGCCCCCAATAGCATGCTGCTATTGCGGGGTACGCATCCGTCAACCCTTGGAAGCGCGCTCTCACTCTCTGTTCACTAGGCTACACGGTACATCGTCATTAATAAAGATATCACTTGATATATTTTTTATATATATGCGTGTTTGTTATTTGTCGCTATATAACACTATGAGCCTATTCGAGAATTATACAAGAAAATATCTTCCTCCCCATTAAAAAAACAAACATCCAAAGCTTTAAAAAAAACATTTATCTAAACTAATTTATTTTTCATTTTTCTCTTTCATGGCAATGTGTACAGTAAAAACAGGCTTCCAGTTGCGCCCTGTTGCTGGTTTACTGTCAGCACGTGACTTTTTGGCCAGTTTAGCTTTCCGGGTATTCCAGTGTACCCAGTACGTACGTCACAGTTCAAAACCTGACCACTCCCCTGAACCGTAAGTAGACAATTATTGAAAACATTGGTCACAGTCTTGTATTAATTTGCTAAATAAATTACTTAACTCTCAATCCTTAAATAATGAATTAAATATCTAGATAATCAATTAAGTTTCGATATCAAAATAAGGAATTAAGCATGTAAATAATCCATTAACCCTCTAGGGCCATTCGTATCATATTTGATACAGTATTTCCCTATAAGGAAACATTTGGTATTTCCCTATAAGGAAACATTTGGTATTCATTTACTGAGCAGTCAGTACTGCTTTCATTTGAAATTTATAAAATATTTCTCTTAAAAATTTTTTCAGGAAAATACTTCTTTCAAGGCTTGTTTTCATACTGTATCAAATATGTTACGAATGGCCCTAGAGGGTTAATCTCAGTCTGTTTATCTATCTATCTATCTATCTATCTATCTATCTATCTATCTATCTATCTATCAATTCTATCTATCTATTAACCCTCTAGGGCCATTCGTATCATATTTGATACAGTATGAAAACAAGCCTTGAAAGAAATATTTTCCTGAAAAATTTTTCAAGAGAAATATTTTATAAATTTCAAATGAAAGCAGTACTGACTGCTCAGTCAATGAATACCAAATGTTTCCTTATAGGGAAATACCAAATGTTTCCTTATAGGGAAATACTGTATCAAATATGATACGAATGGCCCTAGAGGGTTAATAGATAGACAGATAGATAAACAGACTGCGATTAACCCTCTAGGGCCATTCGTATCATATTTGATACAGTACGAAAACAAACCTTGAAAGAAATATTTTCCTGAAAAATTTTTCAAGAGAAATATTTTATAAATTTCAAATGAAAGCAGTACTGACTGCTTAGTCAATGAATACCAAATATTTCCTTATAGGGAAATACCAAATGTTTCCTTATAGGGAAATACTGTATCAAATATGACACGAATGGCCCTAGAGGGTTAAATTTCAATATACAATTAACTATATTTACATGGATTATTTTTATTAAAGTGGTTTAAAGATTTAATAGTAACAGAAAATGTTGATGGATTTTAAAACTTGAATACCTATGCAGTGATTTTTTTTTATTTCATAACTAATTATTAAATAAACTGAAGTAGACTTCAAGAAACGAAAAGTTAAACAGAATGCCATAGTATGGTAATTCAATAAACAAAATAGTGTAAATGCACAAAAAAAAAAAATAAAAATAAAAATAAATAAAATTTAAAAACTTTCTCCTTCTTAAAACCCTGATATCTCCCTCCGGCAACAGTGGCGATTGTGAAACTCTGAAAGGAGGAGCACTTAGGGGCCGAGATTTCTCTGAGGAGGAGAAGTGGGGCAAACTCAAACAGCGTCTTCATTTTCGTACTACGCTACTATCGTGTTACACAACTTAGGAATGAGTTTGGTTATAAGTATGTTACTTCACTAAATTAAACGGAATAACTTTTCATTCATCGTAGTGCAGTTCTAATCTATTCTTGCCCTCTTTTCCACTCAAAATCTGTTGGAACACAAAAGTGGGTAATTTCTAAACAAAATCAAAGGGTTAATACTAATGTCAATACTAGAAGAACATTGTGATTTGGCTGCACTGATTTTCTCCTCTACAAAACTTTTTTTGAAGCAAAAAATAAATAAATGAATAAAATAAATGCGAAAAAAAAATAGAAAATAAAATAATGCAACGAAATCAATCAAAATGTTATGGGCATCACAACCGTACGAATTTCATCTAAAAAATTAATTTATGTTTTCAGCAAAGTCCGACCATACGATCAAGAAGCTACTTTGAAAAAAAGGAAATAATTTAAATAATATCATTTCTTCATGACCATATGAGTATTAAGTCTCTTTCCATCCCTAAGAACATGTCTATCTATCTAGTTGTTTCATTTTTATTGTTTTTCTTTCAAACTGGTCTCGGTATGTGCCCTTAAAAAGCTAAATGAAAAAGAAAACGCAGAAGAGAAAGTGATGAAGATTAAATTTTATCAAAACCAGAGACAGATCAATTTCATAAATTTTGGAAGCTCATAAAAGGGGACAACTGAGGGGCCAGCAAAAAATTCTGGAGGGGTTTTGGCACCTTCTAACCGCCTCCTCTACCAGTAGAATCGCCACTGCTCGGAAACCCCTGATTTAAACACTCCACCCCGATAACCCCTTATTTAAATAATCCAGCTTTACAAAGCTAAATATATGCAAAACAAGAACTAATATATTTTAATTTATTTTGATGTTTTATTGTTAATGAAGCCATTAATTATCACGCATTAACATGACCGCCATTACTTATCCAGTTTTTGAAGTTTTCTCTTTCTTTCTTTTTTCTTTCTTTCTTTTCAATTCTTTTCTCTAAAACCAAATAGCACATTCCATATAACTTTCTTTTATCTTCACAATCAAACAGGAATAGTTCATTATTTATCTTAGGTAATGGCAGGACATAACTGACGCGCTAACGAACTACCTAAGGAACAGGCAGAATTATAATATGGTGCTTATACTATCGTCAGCATTCTTCTTTTTTTTCATTCAGGGATTGCATTCATGAACTACTTGGTCATGTTCCGATGCTAGCCGACCCTGACTTTGCGGAGTTCTCACAGGAGATTGGACTAGCATCTTTAGGTTCCTCTGACGAAGACATTGAAAAGTTTGCTACGGTAAATATCTATCTATCTATCTATCTATCTATCTATCTATCTATCTATCTAACCAATTCTGCTCATCTATCTATCTATCTATCTATCTATCTATCTATCTATCTATCTATCTAACCAATTCTGCTCATCTATCTATCTATCTATCTATCTATCTATCTATCTATCTATCTATCTAACCTAACCAATTCTCATCTATCTATCTATCTATCTATCTATCTATCTATCTATCTATCTATCTATCTAATCTTCTATCTATCTCTATCTATCTATCTATCTATCTATCTATCTATCTATCTATCTATCTAATTCTGCTCATCTATCTATCATCTATCTATCTATCTATCTATCTATCTATCTATCTATCTATCTATCTATAAAAATGAACACAACTATGGAGCAAGGTCAGACTCGCAAAACATACACTCAGCATGGAACTTCAGCAATACTTTGCGAGAGCAGATTGCATCGGTCAACGGTGGGTATTCGCAGGAAATTAGTTTATCTATGTTGCCAAAAATGACAGCACATTTTGTAAAAACTTTATTATGATAAGAAGTTTATTTGATGTAAGTCAGTATATATTTTTTCTAATTATTATATCGTAATTAATCGATCTTCACCTCTAACTCAACGTTAGACGACAAAGAAAATCTCACCAACTTCCAATGTATCACTGATAACAATCGCAGTAATATTGCCATTACAGAACGAGAAGTCTCTTGACCCTAAGAAAATCAATAGACAAAATTTTAGTAGTTTTCTTTAAGAATATCAACTCGAAATTATCCCCAATCCTAGCGAATTTATTCAATCAATGCTTAAAGGATAAATACCGTATTCGCGGTTTTCAATGTGTGTAATTTTCCCCTTCTAGTACAGACTCACAATCTTCTTACTGTCATCAGTAAGCTTTTTGAGGCCATAATCAAGGGCTATCGAGCACCTAGAAAAAAACAACCTCTTCAGCTAGTAACAGTATGGGTTTCGATTGACCCGATCTACTGCCGACGTCCTAACTATCATCACTCACATAATCAAGGAGGTTCTTGACAATAAACACACCTTGAAGACCATAGCATTAGATACTTCAAAGACCTTCGACAAGATGTGACGCAAAGGTTTACTACACAAGCTCTCCAGTTATGGAAGCACTGGAAGAGTCTTCTCAATCATAGGCCAGTCCCTGAAGATATTAATGACCAGGTCTCCGGAGCCTTAGCGGTCAACACAGGCGTCTACCAGGGATCAACCCCGTTTTTGATTTACATAAATGAGCTAACTAAGAATATACTCAGATTTCTCGTCTGATCGCTCTTCTAATCTTGCATAAAGTACCCAGTGGTGTAAAAACTGGCTGGATACGTTCAATGCCTCGAAAACCAAGCTAGTTACATTCCATCATCGCCGATCTTACCACTAATCAGGATAAACAGATGTCTTTTCCGGGAGGCACATTTCCTTGAAAGACTATTGGGTTTCAAACTCTCTTCTGACCCCAAGTGAAACTCGTACATATGATCAATTGCTAAGGATGCAGATAAAATGGTCGGCTAACTGTACCGTTTCAGTAAGTACCTGACTCTTTCTGCTATCTTCTATGTTTACAAGGGCCAGATCAGGCCAAAAATTGTGCAATGTCATATTTAGGCGAAAATTGCCGAGACCACACTCTCCAGCCTCTCCAATCCAAAAGTATCTCCGCACCCTTGTGGGTGACAAACAATTTTCCACCCACCCAACCTCTCCCTCGCTGGCGGGATGTGTCAAGCCTCTCACTACTTTACGCTACTTCTACGGAATGGGGTTGGACGAACTACAGTTTTTGGTTCCGCCAAGTCAACCCTTCACGCCTAGGACCCGCCATGCTACTTACATCGTAGAAAACCACCCTAATCATTCCCCGTATTCATTATGCGAGAAGTAAATTCCACTCGTACAGTTTCTTCTCGCTCACCACTGCCCTGTGGAGTCAAATCTTAACAGCATGTTTCCTCGATCACAACAAATTTAAACTGTTTACGGCTTGGATTGACCGTTATCTTCCACTCATATACGCACAAATAGCCTCCTAACAGAACCGTTTACCTTGAGTGGTTCTAGGGCTTTGTAAAGGGTAAACCTTACAAAAAAACAAAACGTTTTTCTGTTCTAAGTGAGGGCATATTTTCTTAAGTTCTTATGATAATGGGAAAGTTTTCACATGTATGTCATTATTTTCTCAGTTACTGTATGAGATCGAACTTTAAGATAATGTGCTTCATGATGCCTATCAAGTATTTAAATTCTGGGATGACACCATTAGTACTTAATAGCAACGGAAAACCTATACGTTCGCCGAAAAAACGTGCCGATTTGGCTACAGATGGTGCGCTGATAAAGCAAAAGTTGAATTACCTATTTCCCCGGATGAAAAGGTGCTACAGGTTCAAATTCTGTCGGAAGCACAAGCTTTCTTCCGTAGAATTTATTAATTTCACTCTTTAAGAAACTAAAAAAAAACAAAAAAAAAACAGTGATAGCAACTCAAACAACTTTACCCTCTAAAATAACGTTTATATTCTTAAAAAAATAAAGCCGGACAACGTTATATAAAAATAGAAAATATAATACATTATATACTTAGAAATATATGTTATATATATATATATATATATATATATATATATATATATATATCCGAGTGAGTATAGAATGAGGAGAGAAAAAAGAAAAAAAAATTTTCCGTCCAAAACATTAATTTAAAACAGTGCTCGATATATGGTGTATAGAGCAGTGAATATTTATTATAAATTATGTTTTAGAACATGTACATAATTTCTTCTATATATGTCCTCTTCCCTACAATCATATGTTTGTTTCAGTGTTTGGATTTAAACACTTCCTCAGGGGATTTAAACACTTCCTCAGATTTCCCCTGAGGAAGTGTTTAAATCCAAGCACTGAAACAAACATATGATTGTAGGGAAGAGGACATATATAGAAGAAATTATGTACATGTTCTAAAACATAATTTATTATATATATATATATATATATATATATATATATATATATATATATATATATATATTCCATTTGTAAACGAGTTATTAAATGACCTAGGTTTCTGCTATGATTGATGTCTTCAGGCGATTTGCAATAATTGATTTTACCGTTTTTTTTAAGAACGCTAAAAAAAAAAAACACCGTTTCGTGTGCGTTTAAAAAAAACGGTAAACGGTAAAATCAGTCATTGCAAATCGCCTGAAGACGCCACCCATGGTAGAAACATAGGCCGTGTAATAACTCGTTTACAAATGGAAAATATTAAAATGTTCTGCTATACCATTGTATTGAACACTTTTTAATATAAATGTGCACTGGTCTAATCTTATTATGACCAAAAACTAAGTAATTAAGCCATCACTCAATAAATATATATATATATATATATATATATTGTTTATTGTCATCCGCAGACAGATCTGTTTCGCCGTATCACAGCTCATCAGTACGGTTAGACTCCGATTGCCTTTTTAACCCAGGATTGAAACCCGACCGAATTGGCGTATAATTCCAAGTGAAGAGGACTCAAGGTTATTTTTTATTTGAGTGCTCTGGCATTTATTTTATTATAAACACTCCCCAATATAATGAGTATTATAGAGCTTAATATAATTATATGGTTATGTATTAATTGTACATTGCGACACGGAAATTTCTGTGTTTCGAGATAGATTCTCATCACCAGGCAATGTTGATGTTAGTTGTGCAGATGATTTCCATTTAAATCATCCTTTTTTTCTTGTTTCTTTATGAATATATTTAAATGAAAATTATCTGCACAACTAACATTAACATTGCCTGATGATGAGAATCTATCTCGAAACACAGAAATTTCCGTGTCGCAATGTACAATTGATACATAACTATATATCTTATTATTATTATTATTATTATTATTATTATTATTATTACGTTAGAACATGTGAAAAACTACAAACTACTCCAAAATGGTACATTTTGTTTCGACATTGAAAGAACAATGTCTCATTAGGTAGTTAACTATCATGGTAATAAACGTTTTATTTTTTATTTTTCATCATATGAAAAGAACACTTTTTTTTTTTCGTACGAGGTAAAATATATTAATAAAGAAACAAGAAAAAAGGATGAAAGAAAGAGGGAAGAAAATAAGATGAGAAATCAAGAAAAGAAAAAGAAAGAAGAAAACAAAAGATACAGAAGATATAGAAAGTGAAAAAGAAAATAAGTGAGAAAATGTAGAGAGGGAAGAGCCAGTGGAAACGGCTAAAAGAGAGAAATTCAAAAACTAGGGCCAAAATGGATTGCAGACAAATATTGACATAGGTGACAAAAAATTGTATATAGGAGTGTATAAAGGAGCATCTTCGTAATTATATTTTGAGTTTAATATGGCAATTCAGCAACTTAGTCTCTTCTAAGACAAACTGAATACGTGAGATAATTTTTTGAAAAACTCAAATTTTTGTTTCACTACATGAGATCGATTTATAGGCGAGTATAAGCGGTAAGATTAATTTGCATCTCAAAGCACGGTCAAGATTTGCATGGCTGAATTAATGTCGTTTATTGTTGGTTTATTTTTCGAAGCATGTCTGTTGCCTCTTGTCTGCGTTTTTTTTTCCTTTTCTTTTTCTGTTGCTATTGAAAAAGATTTCCGTCTTCTCATGTTCCTGTTGCATTTGCAAATAATTAAAAAAAATTCAAATATTCATACGTTTTTATTCGGGTTCAAATGGTTATTCATGTCGGAAGTTTTGAAATGAGTAATTACCATTGTTATATGCCTTCCTATTTAAACTAGCGAACTCAATTTGGTTATACTCAAAATGTTTCGGCTGCTGCTAAATTCGGCCTTCTTTAGGTGTCTGTCTTTGTAATTCTCTGATTTTTTAACAAAACCTTTTATTTAATAAAAGAAGATATTTTTTTAATCATTTAAGTCGAAACACAGCGGAACCACAACTAGTCCGCAGTGGGTTACTGCGAGAGAAAAAACACTGTACATAGAATGTTGAAGAAATTATTAAAGATGGGTGTTATTCAATGAGATAAAAAAAATGGCAATGAACGTTGTATTTAAACTTTCAGAGATTGTACCTACCAGGGAAGCAAGTAAACGGAAGAGTGTTCCACAGACAGAAAGTGCGAGAAAAGAAACTATTAGAGTAGAAGAGGCGGTTATACTTAACTATTTCAACGGTAAAAAACTCGACTTAGATGCCAATCTAGTAGCACGCTTAAATTCATGTGGTCGGGTACCAGGGAAAAAAGCTCGTCAGAGCAGTTGCCCTGAAAATTTTTGTAGAAAAGGCAGAGGGAAGCCACATCACCTCGGTGAGAAAGTGACTGAAGTCGAGATGCCAAGTCAGGATCGATTACATTGCAGATCTTTATTGGAATTCTCTCAAGAACCTAGAGGTGAATAGCAGGCGCACCCGACCAGATATGGCAACAACATTCAATCAGTGAAGTGCCATGCGTGATACACGCTAGGGCGATCATGTCTCGAAAGAGACATAACTGACTGGGCAGAAGATTATCCCGCAGTAAGTTGTCATTGCTTTCTGCGGTAGACTGGTTGCCAGCCAAGGCTATAGAACCCAATCTGTCCTGTTATTTAACCCATAACTGGAAGGAAGAGACGGATTAATACTTTTCCCAAGGGCATTTGTGCGTAAGTGAATGCAATGAATTCAACTGGAATTCGAACTCGGCTCCCCGACTTCTCGTTCCGACCGATATCCACTGCACCATAAGGCACATCCATTTTATTCAATACATACACGAATAGTAGAATTATAAATATGCAAGATCGATTCTGACGAGAAAAACGTCCTGGCCTGACATCCAAACTTCGTAGCAGCAGTTTTAGCTATAGATTTGATGTTGTCATTCCACTTCAGGTCGGTTGTTAGAGTGAGGCCAATAAGATTGTTCTTGTAATATAGCAACAACGCTAAGGTGAAGCTTATGAAGCTTTATTTGATTCCTACTTTAGTGCTAAAAAACGTTTATTTTAATGGACGCTTACAAGCAAAAGGGACGACGGGATATGGTTATTCTATTACAGCCGTTCTTATTTCGTTTTCCATGCTGATGGTATATTTCGTATTTGACTCTCTATTATTCGGTCAAGAAAGAAAGTATTCTAAAAAATTCTACCGGATGAGTTTATTAAATTTATGATATGTTGGGTTACTTAATGTCGAAATTACTATTTTTTAAAAATTATACTTGGGATAAGCATTTACTTAGTTCTGGAATAGGTAAATATTGCTAATTTATTTTTGCTTCTATAAGCGTTTGTTTTGGTTCCGGGTTAAGTAAACATTGATCATTTATATTTGAGTCTATAAGTATTACTTAGTTCCGGGGATAATAAATTTTGGAGGTTTATATTTAGTTTCTAAGCATTTATTTGGTTAGAAGTAAGGTTATTTGTTATTAGTAGTATTTATTTTAGTCTAAAAGCACTACTTGGTCATTATCTGTTGATAGTAGGATATATGTAGATACTGATATTTGTCACGTATTGTTCGTTCCTGGGATTGAACCGATGACCACTAAATGACAGTGACACAATATAACCAATTCCCATAACCACTACCCCACCGTCACAACCGCTCTCTGTGTTGAAGAAACACAAATGAGCCTGAATAAAAGACATGTTCAGTGCATCCATGCTGAAGACGAGAATCCGTTCTCGTTTGTAGTGTGTCTTCAGATCATAAAACCTCGAACTATTCAAAGTTCCGGTAAGGTTACTGAATTCGACAAATACCTGAAGAAGACCGGACAGCACAACGATTGAAATGTCAGTATAACTACAAAAAGGAATATGATGTCATGAATAAAAAAAGGCATATAAAAATGGTTACCTGAACCATAAAATTCTTAAAAAGAAATTATTGTTTTCATTTGTGTGTCAGTGTGTGTGTGTGTGTGTGTCCATGGTTTTTCTTTCTTACCTAAAAAAAAAAAATCTGGTGACCCGTGTAGGATACGAACTCACACGTATTCTAAAAGAAGTTTCAAAAACAGACACCAACAACACCACCATGATGCCTCTTCCACAGCCGCAGTTGTCGGAATCTACCCAACCCCTTCATTGCAGGCGCTCAGCTAAAAACGACTCCACCCCGATTGTGACGCAAGGGAGGCTCCAGCCAAACACCCCGCCGGCTGAAAAGGGAATTCTCTCACCTTGTCGGCTGACCGGTTGTTTGGTGGGTTTCGCCCCGGATACTGCCACCTCCTGCTACTTCAAGCCTGCCTTCAGAATTCCTTGTCTTCATTGAATAGTTGCTTTCTCTCCGGAGGTTTGTCTTTTAGCTTTCATTCACTGTGTAGTTAGTTTTGTCGTTGTCAATCGCAACCCATTTCAGGCACACATATATTCATACGTGTTCGTTTATTTTTCATTATCTATCCGTTTAAATATAAATCAAAAGAACACTTTATCCACGAGACGATGTTAACGCATAACTATGAAAGTAACTCCGAAAAACATGTTGCTTGGTAAAACATATTCGATTGGTGACAATGTTTAATCTTCTTGCCCGAAAAAAAGAAAAAAAAAGAAAAACATGTCGTATCAAAAGTATGTTTTTTTTTTCTCTATACACTTCTATTATTTTAACTACTTTCACTCTCCAGCAATATTTGCAAAAGATATGAACCAACTACAATTTTCTGTTTTTTAAACGCGATCTACGATCAGACAGTTAAGTGCCATACGTGATAAACGCTTGGGTGATCATGTTTCTTTCGAGATATGATTGACTTGGTAGAAGATTATCCCGCAGTAGGTTGCCATCACTTCTCAGTTGTAGATTGGTTGCCAGCCAAGACTATAAAACCCGAAAATTAAAAGCAAGGAATCCAACTGGAATTCGAACTTCCCGATTTCTCGTTCCAAGCCGATATCCACTGCACCAAACGCACATTCTGATTTCTCAAGGGTATTTGCGCGTTGCAAATACTTACGCGCAAATACCCCCGGGAAAGATATTAATCCGTCTCTTCCCTCCACTTATGGGTTAAATAACAGAACAGATTGGGTTTTATAGCCTTGGCTAACAACCAGTCTACCGCAGAAAGTAATGGCAACCTACTGCAGGATAATCTTCTGTCCAGTCAGTCATGTCTCTTTCGAGAATTGATCACCCAAGCGTGTATCACGTATGGTACTTAACTGACTGACTGATCTACGATCAATGATGCCTAATTAGTAGAAATTCAAAGGATGAAACTCCAGCAGTTATATTATTTCATATGCCGTTCAAATTGTCCTCCTTCTTTTCAAAACATATTTCAGTTCTTTGACTGTATGTTTCATTAACAGACCGAAGAGTTTCCTGTGTCTTTTTACTGCATTCATATCTAATTATTTCTTTAAGTTACTCAATATGTCTTAAGCGAGTTTGATAAACAACTGAATTCAAAGGAGCCAACCAAAAAAAAATCTAAGGATGTGTAGTTTGATGATGTAGTGTACACTGAACTCAATACTCAGTTGTAATTAATCTAGCGAGAAAATCACTACATAACGCTGAAATATCCTTCAAAAGATTATACCCGGAAGTAATAATTTTTATTAATTTAATAAAGTACTCTTAAGTGACATCATCGACCTATACTTTGTTCTTTGGAATGATTGTCAAAACATAGGCTAATTGCCAACCGATTATTTATAAAAAATGGTAAATAATAAAGATTTCATTATAGTTGGTTTACATATATTTATAATTGACTAAATGTTTATAAAGTTATGAATAAAAGATGTTCTTACTTTTATGTTTTTGTAAATTGGTAAATGGTAAATATTAAATTGTATTAGTTTTAATACAATTGTTTCAGTTTTTAGAATGTTGTAAACATAAATTTACTTTTGTAAATAATCTTCCCTTAATATTTATTATTTACCATGTTATAAATAATTACCAAAAAACCTTTTATTCATAATTTCATAAAATTATATGTGACGCATAAAACAAGGGAATTTAAATAAACGCATTATTTTTCCAGATATACATTTCTTCTCAAATTATTTTATATCGTGGATCACTTTTTCTTTTCATTTAATTTTCTAATATTTTTTTAAATCATGATCTACGATCAATGATACCTCAATAGTAAAAATACTAGGGTTGAAACTTCAGCAATTATAGATTACTCTATTTTCTACTCTTTTTTGAAAAGCTTAATTTTGAAAACAAAAATTAAATCATTGCTAATTTTTCTTAATTCACTTAGAAAAATCGGCCAATAGATTATTTATTGCAAGCCAAGTGCTGATTGGTAAAAAAAAAAAATAAATTAAGAGAGGGCACTAAACAGTTTGACTAAAGAAATCTAAAATTAATAGTGGACACTAAGCACCTTGACTAAAGAAATCTTAAATTAAGAGAGGACAATGAGCATTTTGACCAAAAAAATCTTAAATTAATAGTGGATACTAAGCAACTTGACCATAGAAATCTTAAATTAAGAGTAGACAGTAAGCACAATGGCTAAAATAATCTAAAATTAAGTGAGGAAATTAAGCCCATTCGCCAAAGAAATCTTAAATTAAGAGTGTATACTAACCAACTTGACCAAAGAAATCTTTAATTCAGAGAGAACATTAAACACTTTGACCAAAGAAATCTTAAATTAAGAGTAGACACTAAGAATTGTGAGCGAAGAAATTTGAAATTAAGAGTGGACATTAAACACCTTGACCAAAAGAATCTTAAACACTTTGGCCAAAGTAATCTTAAATTAAGAGTGGACATTAAGCACCTTTACCAAAGAAAACTTAAATTAAGAGTGGTCACTTGGCACCTTGACCAAAGCAGTCTTAAATTAAGAGGGGACACTAAACACCTTAACCAAAGTAAATGATGAAACTGGCGAATTGTGTTCTTTGGAATGGTTGACAAAACCTTGGCTAATTGCCAATCGTTTTTAACTTTATAAAAGATGGTAAATAATAAGGATTTCATCATAGTTGGTTCACATATCATTATAATTGAGTAAATGTTTCTTTATGAAGAATAATGTTTTTATATTTATATTGTTTGAATTGGTAACTGATAAATATTGGATTGTATTAGTTTTAATACAATTGTTTCAGTTTTTAGAATGTTGTAAACAAATTATTTTTTTTATAAATAATCTGCTAAATATATAGTGTTTAATATGTTCGTTGCTATTTTTCAGGAAAATGGAAAGATTCCATTTCATATGCTTAAGTTTTATTATAATGCTAATCTTCACTTTTTAAAACAATAAACATTACTGGTGATTGAAGGTAGTTAAAACAATAGCGGTGTCAAGGGAATGTTGTTCTTTTGACACTCCGTTTTTTTTCTTTTGCGGTCACGACGGTTAAAATTTGCCCGATTCATTTTAAAGTGTCAACCTCAACTTCGTTAATATTTCGATTTTTATACACACCATCGTCAGAATGTTAGAGTAATTTACTAAGTGTTGTTTAGATATGTCACAAATACTTGGAGTACTCAGTAGGGAACTCAATACTCAGTTGTAATTAATCTAGCGATAACATCACTACACTATGCTGAAATACCCTTCAGAAGATTATACCTGGAAGTAATATTCTTTACCAATTTAATAAAGTACTCTTAAGTGACTTATTCAAACGGTGCTTTTACTAATTAATACACACGTTTAAAAGCCTTAAAACATTATAAATTATTATAATTAAAATGGGAAAAAATGTAAAAATTCATTATGCATCGAAAAGATGTTTTTGTATGAAAATAGTTTCCATAATATATCTCATTTGTAAATCCAATTAAAGGCTTATGTAATTAAATAATGTCTTTATTTTATTGCATCTTTTGTTTTAGAATTCAGGGTCAATGTTCTGTTATTAGAGATCCTGTTTAAAAAGTGATTTAAATTCTCCAATGACTTGTGCTTATAACTAGTATAAATATTAACCTTTACAAAAATGAATATCTTCAAATTTCATAAATTAAATATGTTTGTGGGTGGGGTGATTACGGATTTACAAAATATTTTTAATAAAATCTTCTAAAAAACATATATTTGAAAAATAATTTTCATCCATTTGTAAATAAATTCTGAAAGCTTCATTCAGATCCAACATTTGATTTTTACAAGAATTTTTAAATTAATGTGCAAAAAAAGCGACAAAATTTCCCATACTAATTTATGGTCAACCTTTGACACAAGAAAAGTTTGTTATCCAAAATTTAGAAGGTTTTAAAAAGATTAAAAATAGAATTTAATAATTTAAAAATCTTTTGGTCTTTCTTTTAATTATAACATAAATATTTTGACGATAAAACTTTATTTTTTTAATTTTGAGGGTTTTATTTTCCGTTATCTATTCATATATTTCAGCGAATATTTAGAGGTACCTAATATAATATAATATAATATAATATAATATAATATAATATAATATATAACACATGATATAATAATATATAATATATTCTATATATCCAAATGAATAAGAACGAAGAAAATAATTGCAACGTTCAAAAAATTAATTTTAAGCAATGCTCAATATAAAAATAGAGCAATTAATATTTATTGTTAATTATTCCTTTAGAACATATACAAACTACAAACTACTACAAAATTGTATATTTTGTTTCGACATTGAAAGAACAATGTCTCATCAGATAGTTAATAATGATGATAATAAATGTTTTATAGTTATATGTTTATAGTTATATGTTATAGTTTATATGTTATAGGTTAAGTAACAGGACAGATTGGGTTCTATAGCTTTTGCTGGCAACCAATCTATGGCAACCTACTGCGGGATAATCTTCTGCCCAGTCAGTCTTTCGAGACATGATCGCCCAAGCGTGTTTCACGTATGGCACTTAACTGACTGACGAAAATATAAATTCATTAGACCTAATATAACAATAAAGAAATAAAATAAAAGAAATAAAAATTAAGATTAAAATTTAAGTTTAAATTTAAAATAAAATTAAAAGAAATTAAATTAAAATTAATATTAAAATTAATATTAAAATTAAAATTAAAATTTAAGGGAGTAAATAGATCACAATTAGTAATAGAAAATAAAGATAAAATAACAAAGGAAGAGAGATCATATAGTTAAAGTAAAGTATCAAGATAGTCGGGTTAATACTGTAAAGCGTTTACAATTGTCAAAAAAAATCTAAGGTATGAAACTAGAAGGATTTAGTTAAATACTGTTTAACTAAACCCCTTGTCTACATGCGTTTTATCACATCAGTAGAAAACCATAAGGTTACTAAAGCTTATGTTGGTAATACAATGAACTTTTTTTAAAGGTGTTTTTACAATCATCTCTCGTCTTTTACAAATAAATATAACATCACATTCTAAATATATTTTAAAGTTAAAAGAAAAGAATAAAACACTTAAAGTTAAATGGAAAATTCTCAAACAAGCTAGAATGTCTAGATAGGTCAATGAATCATGTCTTCTCTGTCTGCAAGAGAAAATGAAAATTATAAAGTACGTGAAAATGTCATATTACTAAATCAAAAAGCTTGAAACTACAGTAAATTGTAAACATATGAAAGAATTAACCTTACAATTCTGCTAGAATTACAGAAATAATTTCTTACTTATTTTCCTCTTTACTTTCTATTTCCTCTGTATCTTGCCATTTTATTCTTCCTTTTCCTTTTCTTAATTTCTCATCTTTTTTCTTGTCTTTTCTACCCTCTTTCTTTTTCTACGTTTTTTTTATATATTTTACCTCGTACAAAAAAAAAAATCCAAAAATAAAAGGAAGTAGTGTTTTAAAATTTTTCTTCAATAAAAAATTTATTACCATGATTAACTACCTGATGAGACATTTTCTTTCAATGACGAAGCAAAATGTACAATTTTATAGTAGTTTGTACATGTTCTAAGTTAATAATTAATAATAAATATATATATATATTCGATATATATATATTAGATTTACAAATCTATAATGTTGACACCTATAAATAAATAAAGAAAATTGTATTAATAAATCCGTAGTCTAAAGATGAAAAATTTATTTTAAACAAATTCCCCATTCCTTGTTAATGTACTTAATTCAGAGATGAATTTAAATTAAACAGCAAAAATTTCTAATAAAACATCCAGCTGCGTATCAACATACAGATCTTTTTTCCCCAATGCTATGTGAATAAATATCGCAATATCAACAATTATCAAATATGGATTACCTACAGACATCTTTTCCGGAGTTACTTTTATCCTCAATACGTACACACATACGCAAACATATGCATGCATAACTGCATGTGTGTGTGTGTACTTATGCGTGTATGGTTGTGTATGTGTATGCGCGCACCTCTCCAGGTTTATACCTGCTTTGTGACATGTTTGCTTATTTGAAGATGTAAGTTGAAGGCATGGTAACTTCATCTTAATTGACTGTTTTCCGTGTTTCAAGGTTTGATGCGTTTGATTCGTTGCTTCATATTGTTCAGGTGTTGCTTCAATTTTCTCTGCATATTTCTTCATTTCGAATTCTTGTCGTATCTTTCCGTTTTCGTTTCTATTTTTCCCCTTCCATCTCATCACTGCCATTTCCAGTTCATTCTTCATGTTTTCCCGCCTCTTTCTTGTTCATCGTTCGCACCATTTTATCACATCTGTTGCTTGCTGGCTCACTTTAACACCAACATACGTTCTGTTTTGTATATCAAAGATTTTTTCAGTTAAAAACGCGGCCAAGACGAAAAGTGTACAAACTACTCTGAATATTAAAAAAAGTTCTGTGATAAAAACGGTTTTGAATTTTAAAAAGTATAAAATAGTCACTCTACCTTACATATTTCATAAATAAATCTCATAAAACTTCTCAATATCTCACAAAATATGCCTTACCACAAAAGAAAAAAAGAAAAAAGGTGAAGATATGCTAAAATAACTGTTAATTATTTTATGAAAATGAACACAAAAGCATACGACTCTATCGAGTTGAATACATCGGTTCCCGTCCGATCATCAAAGTTAAGCAACATCGAGCCTGGTCAGTGACCATTTGAGAATACCAGGTGCTGTAAACGTAAGGACCAAGAATGGTCCACCGGTCCTCCAGGTTTGGGGGTTGGGTGCAGGGCTAACAACTCTGCCCTGTAAAAAAACAAGTTTGTTAAAGAAACAGCAACAAAAAGTTGCTGCCCTATGCACCATCTAGGTGTGATGGATAAATGATGAACACAAAAGCATGCATAAAAAAATATTTGTAGCAAACGATAAGGACGAATAGTAACAATTTATTTGAAAATTTCAGAAAAAAATGTTGTCATAGTACCGAAAAATATGGGGGGAAAATAAATGGGTGAATGTTGATGAAACAGAACGCACTTCATACATTCAGACGAAGATCTTTACATAAAAACCAACAAATATTAGGAAAGTAAAAAAGGACAACAAATGACTGTTTTAGTTTTAAGGCAGGATAAATTTACTTCGAAGTAGAACAATTCTGACAGGAAGGACGACACGAAGTACGACATGTAGAAAAAGTTAAGCATAACTCACGTCAAAATATTAGATAAAAAATGTCCATGATGAAAAAAAAAATAAAAGTAAAATAACAATTGAATATTAATAAAAAAAGATAATTTCTTACTTTAAAAGAAAGGTTTTTGAATAAAACAGACAAATATAAATAAAAGAAAAACAAATTAATGCATAATATTTAAAAATAATTTACTTCGAAACCTCAGAAAAAATATTTTTATATTGGCAAAATATAGATAAGAATATAAAAGATGATGAAATAAATACTTGAACAGTAAATAAAGACAAATTCGCATTTCCACATTGAAAAATAAATTGGTTTTAACGGCGAAAAATGCGCGAGGAAAGAAAATAATAGAATTTAATTAAAGGGAACTAATTTTATAGTTACAGACAAATGCTTCTAAATTGGAAAATATAAGGAAAATAATAAACAAGTTAAATATTAAAGAAAATATTTTCCATAGTCTCAAACAATAGTTTTTAATGAAATTGACAAATATATGGAAAGCAAAAAATGAATATTAAGCAATTCATTTTATTGTCATTATCAAATGATTTTATTAAAATTAACAAATATATGGAAAGTAAAAAATGAATATTAAGCAATTCATTTTATTGTCATTACCAAATGATTTTATTAAAATTAACAAATATATGAAAAGTAAAAAATGAATATTAAGCAATTCATCTTATTGTCATTATCAAATGATTTTATTAAAATTAACAAATATATGGAAAGTAAAAAATGAATATTAAACAATTCATTTTATTGTCATTATCAAATGATTTTATTAAAATTAACAAATATATGAAAAGTAAAAAATGAATATTAAGCAATTCATTTTATTGTCATTATCAAATGATTTTATTAAAATTAACAAATATATGGAAAGTAAAAAATGAATATTAAACAATTCATTTTATTGTCATTATCAAATGATTTTATTAAAATTAACAAATATATGAAAAGTAAAAAATGAATATTAAGCAATTCATTTTATTGTCATTATCAAATGATTTTATTAAAATTAACAAATATATGGAAAGTAAAAAATGAATATTAAACAATTCATTTTATTGTCATTATCAAATGATTTTATTAAAATTAACAAATATATGAAAAGTAAAAAATGAATATTAAGCAATTCATTTTATTGTCATTATCAAATGATTTTATTAAAATTAACAAATATATGAAAAGTAAAAAATGAATATTAAGCAATTCATTTTATTGTCATTATCAAATGATTTTATTAAAATTAACAAATATATGGAAAGTAAAAAATGAATATTAAGCAATTCATTTTATTGTCATTATCAAATGATTTTATTAAAATTAACAAATATATGAAAAGTAAAAAATGAATATTAAGCAATTCATTTTATTATCATTATCAAATGATTTTATTAAAATTAACAAATATATGAAAAGTAAAAAATGAATATTAAGCAATTCATTTTATTGTCATTATCAAATGATTTTATTAAAATTAACAAATATATGAAAAGTAAAAAATGAATATTAAGCAATTCATTTTATTGTCATTACCAAATGATTTTATTAAAATTAACAAATATATGGAAAGTAAAATATGAATATTAAGCAATTTATTTTATTGTCATTATCAAATGATTTTATTAAAATTGATAAATATATGGAAAGTAAAATAAAAACAGAATTTAAAACAATTCATTTCATTGTCTCAAAAAATGACATATAATTGTATAATAAAAAACACACAATTTAAAATAATTTCATATTCTCAAACAATATTTTTATTAAAATTGTCAAATATATAAAGTAAACTAAAAACAGAATATTAGACTATGCATTTCATAATTTCAAACAAACGTTTTTATTAACGCTGAGTAATATACAGAAAGTAAAATCGAATCGGAATATTAAAAATTCGTTTCATAGTCTCAAACAGATGTTTTTATTAAAATTGTCAATTACAAGGAAAGTGAAAAACATAAGAATATTAAGCAATTCATTTTATCGTATCAAATAAATGTTTTATTAAAATCGTCAATTAAATGGAAAGTAAAAAAGACAACAGAATATTAAGCAATTCATTTTATTGTATCAAATAAAAATGTTTTATTAAAATCGTCAATGAAATGGAAAGTAAAAAAAACAACAACAGAATATTAGACAATTCATTTTATCGTATCAAATAAAAATGTTTTTTTTAAAATCGTCAATTAAATGGAAAGTAAAAAAAAACAACAAAAAAGACAACAGTATATTAAACAATTCATTTCATAATGTCAAAGAAATGTATTTAAGATCGAAAAATCTGAAGAATTAGAAAAAATAACTAGATATTATTTGAGCATATCTCGACATCATGGACAATGTTTTTATAAAATCAAAAAATATGGTAAAGTCAAAAAATTGAATATTAAAGAAATCTTAGCTTTGTGCAATTTCTCTTGAAAAAAAACTACATTCATGTCATAAAACAGTTAACTTTTCACGTATACTACTGGTATCACTTTTTTGGGGAAAATGTTTTTGTCTTCCTTCACTTGAAATTAATTTTATGTGAGAAATTCACTAAGATTGACAGAAAAATGTGACTGAAAATTGTCCCCTCCATTAAGCGTAACCAACTTTTCTCTTTGTAATATTTTGAACAATGTCGGCGTGAGTGTGAACTTATTTTCTCACCAATTCACAAATATTCTCACCTCTATGTAAAATTAATTTTTAGATCCCCTTTACAGATATAAAAATAGAAGCCTAATGCTTCTCAGTTTTCTAAACAATTTCGGAATTCAGTTTGATCTACATCTGCGTACGCACACTCCCACACAAACACACATAATAAAAGGTGAAAGCCAATAACCGCCGACTAAGCTTTGTCTACAAATTCGCAGACATTAGGTTGACCATACGAACATAAATGGATAAAGCAAACCTCACTACAAGAAAAAATAAACAATTTGTTGTCAGTTTATATTCTGAAAATACATATATATAAAACAAACCTCACTACAAGAAAAATTGAATTTTTTGTATATATTTCTGAAAAGAATATATAAATGTTGCTTCAACTGATGTTCTGCTTCGACTTTTCCTTCAGAGTATTAATGTCTTTATGTTTTATTTCAAAGATGTGTTGTTGATGTCAAACTTTTGGGAATCCCGGCACTCAGATATCAACAATAACATGGACAGTCCGTATCTTCACAATATATCGGTTAAAGAAGAGTTCCTTTAAAATCTGGACTCGCTCTATTGGTGGTGTGGCCATGACAAGGTGAACCTTTTCAGGAGTTGCTGCAGAGTGGCTGACACCCCTGCAGCAATCTCAGTGATGGAATGGCTCATGCTCTGAAATCTACTTAAGCAAAAATAGTAGAATTCGAGGCGTAATATTCGAGGATCTTTCCTTAAGGAGACATGGCCCAGTGGATGTAAACGTTAGTTAGTTTCTGTGACTTGACCCAAAAGATTTGTGAGTTCAATACCAGGCTAAAGCAGTGGTGAACAAGTAACTTGCAGGGTTAGAGGTAGATAGCCCATGGCTTCTAATCGAGCCATTATTACGCAAAGAATGAGAATAATATACCCCAGTGATTGTAATAAAGGGTTCGGTTTGAAATTCATAGCACCTGAAGAAGGCCGGAGCGTACAACAGCCGAAACGTCGTACAAATGGCAACAATGATGAGTACAATGGTCCGAATAATGTAAATATTGTAAATACGACTTCATCTCAAGTTTTATTGTTTTGCTTTAGTCTTCCCAGCTACAACAGAAGTCATTCCTCGTAATAATGTTGTCCATTATTCGCGGGAAAGAAGTAACATTGTTAGTGTCCGTTAGTTACTTTACCATGATTTCAAAACGAACGTCTTTCTCTCGAATGAGACCTGGTGAAAAGCGCTCTTCAAACCCAAGGAAAATTAAATTTTATATTTAGAGATTTCCCAAGCCTGGTCATCGATTCTTAATAGACGGTAAGCATCTAGTCGAGTGAATCTACTAATTATTCTACCACAGCCAATCTTTTTCTGTGCCGCTCGTTACATACAATTAGAACTTGAGATCACCAAGTGAACGTCAGTCAGTCAGTCAGTTAAGTGCCATGCGTGATACACGCTTGGGCGATCATGTCTCGAAAGAGACATGACTGACTGGGCAGAAGATTATCCCGCAGTAGGTTGCCATTGCTTTCTGCGGTAGACTGGTTGCCCGCCAAGGCTATAGAAGCCAATCTGACCTGTTATTTAACCCATAACTGGAAGGAAGAGACGAATTAGTACCTTTCCCAAATGCATTGCGCGCAATGTAGGGTAGTTAAAAATATTTTATAAGATGACTAGCAGTATAACCCGGCGTTGCTCGGGTGTAATGAAAGCTTTAAAACTAATCCATGGTCCTGGAGCTCAGACTTTGGACGTTGGCACGAAATACTAAAAACCAATAGTTGTTTCCAGTTAAAGCGAAACCGTAGACGGAAAGAAAAATGAATAGATGTAAGTCAAATTTTGATTTCCTGGTATCAATATCAAATAAGTTTTTTTCGTCATAAACTGAATTTTGAAGGCTAAATATGTCCTCTGAGTAAATGGTATCATGACTGAGACTAAGAACTACAATTATACATACTTAGAGCCAAACCCGAAGCAAAAACTAAAATAAAACGGCTGAAAAAAATACAGACATACAGGCAGATAAACAGACACACACACAAACATCTTGCCTTATATCTATATGTTATCGATTTTCTGCACTATTGTAAGAACTGCAACCTTGAAACTTTTGAATATCGTTTCTTATGTCTTTGTCTATGAGTGTCTCAAATTTGATTAAAATCGGACCACTACTTCTATAACCAGATTTTTTCGATATTCGATATTTATCGGGGGTACCTCGACACAAAGCTTAGCTAAGAACACTCACAGACGCTTATAGTACAACTGTGTAAATTTTCAAGACAATCGGTTCAGACGTTTTGGAGTCTATAGGTAACGGACAGACACACACACAGACACACACATACAGAGACAAAGTTCCATTTATAAATAAGTTTAGATATATATAAACATGCTCACCTTTCCTTTTTACCAAGCGCTTGCTATAAATTCATTTCGAAATTTTGTTGTCATTAAATGACCGCGTTGTGGTACTGTGGATATCGCCCCGGAACGAAAAATTGGGAAAACAAAGTTCGAATTCCAGTTGAATTCATTGCATTCACCTACGAGCAAATAACGTTGGGAAATGTATTAATCCTTTTCTTCCCTCCAGTTATGGGTTAAATAACAGAACAGATTTGGTTCTATAGCCTTGGTTGTCAGCCAGTCTACCACAGAAAGTAATGTCAATGTACTGCAGGATAATCTTTTGCTCAGTCAGTCATGTCTCTTTCGAGACATGAGCGCCCAAGCGTGTTTCACGTATGGCACTTAACTGACTGACTGTTAATATAATTAGCAGTTTTATTCATTTATACAGGTCCGTTAGCTATTTTACTAGATGTTTACCACTGCATATCTTATATTCGAGATGAAATGCAATGTAAGAATCTACAATGTTATTGGTTCTGAACTGACATTTCATCTTCAGCCACTTTTTCACCGCCGTAATGTAGATTCTCTGTGCATTTTCTATACTTTCATGGTAATTATATGGATTGTTCATAGAGACTCTGAGATATTACGGTGACTGTAGTAAGAATGGTAAGAAAGGATGTGTTGTTTTATTGCAAGGAAATATTGTAATTTGTTTGGGTCAATGTTGGTGGCTATCTAAGTTTAAGTTAATATTCAAGGCGAGTCTTTTCCCTTTTTGTGTCTTCAACAAAAAGTAATACTTTCCTCTATGATACGTAGAATTACAATATACAATACAAATGCGATGGATAAATTGTCGTCTAAATGACACTAAAATCGGCCTTAAGAAGATTTTCAAATCTCCTGCGTCTATTCTGGACAGAATTCTTGATTAAGTTGGTGAATGCTGCCATAGTCCTTGCTTTCGCATCATCTTTGGTGTTACAAGGAGTTTTGTTGGTCTCTCACTCAACTGCGCCCCACGCATATTAAATCAAAGCAGTTGCAGTCTGCGGAGTTAAGTGACCAGATCTAAGGAGTGATGGGGTCGCAGTAATTGTCTGGCAGCCATGACTAATTTCTCCGGCTTGTGTGGCATGGTTCAGTGTCCTGTTGCCAGACATAGAGTCTTCCATCAGCCGCCCTCTTGATCCAGCGTAGCACTACCTCCTCAAAGCACTTGATGTAGGCCTCCGTGTTGAGTCTGAGGCCCTGTGGGAAGATCAATGGAGCATAACGATGCCATTACTAGTGATGACTCCAAACATCTTTCGCATCACCATTAAACTCATAGAATTTAAATATGGCTTTGAAAATTATGGAACAAATTATTATAAAGAAAATTTTTCGTCCAACACTTCTTCAGAGAGATTCGTTGGAACAACAATAATTAAAACAGACAAACTGAAAAAGATAAACACAGGGTTTAAATAAGGAAGTAAAAAGAAAAAACAACAAAAACAACAAATGTAAGGAGTGATGCGGTCGCAGAAATTTGACTGATTTAGCCTGCTTGTCTGGCATGGTCCAGAATTCTGTTGCCAAACATAGGGTTTTCTATCAAAAAACCTTTTGACCCATGTAAGCACTACCTCCTCAAAGCACTTGATGTAGGCCTCCGTGCTGAGTCTGAGACTCCGTGAGAAGATGAATAGATGCATAACATCATCGTCATTAGTGATGTCTCCAAACACCATGATGTTGGCTGGATATATCATCCAATTCTTTTTGTATTTTCTGCATTGTTTTCAGATTGACAACCAAACGCTCTTAAATGTTTACATTGGAACTTTCAGTGCGAATGCCAAGCGGTATGGTATGCTGTTTCCAAATTTCTGGCGGAGTGAATTGCATCATAGTACTGTTTTCTCACGGATGGTGCCCAACTGACCGTACTATACTGTGCAGTCGACAAAATCAATATCAAATGAACGAACAAACATGAAATTAAAAATATAAAATGGCGACAATTTGCCCATCGCATCCCGTAGACTTGCGGCAAAGTTTCATCATTTGATGGATGAAATGGCTAGATGCAAGCGCAAGTTGTATGCTATCGCATATCTCATTTGTGGAACACTCTTATGGCTTCTTGCTTCACTGAAACAGTCATTTTACAATTGAAATGTTAAATTGTAACTGCAAGATCTATGCTAAGAGATTATTCCATCGCAATTCTCACTTGTGGAACTCTCTTCTGGCTCCTTGCTTCCCTGGCAAGGTCTCATAATTTTACAGTTGAAATGGCTAGATGCAACCGTAACTTCTATGCTAACAGTTTCTTTTATCGCACTTCTTTCTTGTGGAACTCTCTTCCGACTTCTTGCTTCCCTGTCAAGGTCTCACCATTTTACAGTTGAAATGGCTAAATGCAACCGTAAGTTCTATGCTAACAGTTTCTTTTATCACACTTCTCCCTTTTGGAACTCTCTTCCGGTTTCTTGATTCCCTGGCAAGTTCTCATCATTTTACAGTTGGAATAGCTAAATGCAACCGTAAGTTCTATGCTAACAGTTTCTTTTATTGCACTCCTGATTTCTTGTTTCAATGCCATCTACAATCTTAATCAAATGTCAACCGACATTTTCGACTCTTCTTTTCTTATAGTTTCTCTCCTCATTAAAGTAATGTATAAGAAAAATATAGTATATACACTACCGGCCATAATTATTAGGCCACCCCAGTTTTTTAAAAGAAAAGATGTATTTCATACTATTTTTAGTGGATAATTGTAAATGAAAATAGAATGGTTCTTTTGTTGTTATTACTTTACAAAATTTCACGAGGCAAGGAAGCAAAGATGATCTCGTCCGAATGACCCTAAATTTTCTTCATTCTTTCATTGATGAAACTGCAATATAGGTAATTATTAAATATTTATAAATTTATTTGATGCACATGTTATTGTGCAGTATTAACAAAAGAACCATTCTATTTTCATTTGCAATTATTCACTTGGCAATAAATAGTAAAAAATAGTATGAAATACATCATTTTTTAAGACACTGTGGTGGTCTAATAATTATGGCCGGTAGTGACTATATATCGGTACTTTCCCCAGAAATCTTTCAAGGGTCTTGGCCTTTATTGCTTGCAGATAAGGGTCGACAACTATGTATTTAAAAAAAGTAAGATTTGTTGGTCATTAAAGACGTAACGTCAATTGCATTGTTGTTATCAAAAGGTCCAGCCCAACATGGAAATTACGAATTGGAGATATGAAAAAGCCATCAAGTACAACAATTTAGATATCTGTGAAGTGTTTGAACAGAGGACGGAAAATAAAACACAGAAATTCGAAAGCGCAAAAGATTTCTAAAACATTTAAGCAGCCAGAAACAAAAAGCAGTGTCCTAAACTGTTATGTAATATCAGGTCTAGAGCGTTGTGGTGCAGCGGATATCGGCTTGAAACGAGAATTCGGAGAGCCAAGTTCGAATTCCAGATAAATTCGTTGCTTTTAACTTACGCGCAAATATCATAGGGAAAGATATTAATCCGATTATTCTCCCTTCAGCCATGAGTTAAATATCAGAACAGTTTTTTCTATAGCCTTGGTTGGCATTCAGTCTACCGTAGAAAGTAATAGCAACCTATTGCGACAAAATATTCTGCCCAGTCAGTCATGTCTTTTCGAGACATGATCACCCAAGTGTGAATCACGTATGTTACTTAACTGACTGAATATAATAGTTGAAAATATGATTAAGGCTTCTACTGGGCATAAATTGGGGATTCAGTTTTATATTGTTATGAAGTAGTAAACTGACCCCCCACTAATTACTACTTAACAATATAAAACATCTCTCCCTCTCTAACTATGAGTCAAATAATAGGACAGATTGGGTTCTGTAGATTTGGTTTGCAACCAGTCTACTGCAGAAAGTAATGGCAAACTAATGTGGGATAATCTTCTGCCCAGTCAGTCATGTTTTCGAGACATGATCACCCAAGCGTGTATCATGTATGGTGCTTAACTGACTGCAAATATAGCAGGGAATGCTGGATAATCTCCTCACAGATAAAATTAGATGCCTGAAGCAACAGAAATAGTGCCTGAAGCAACAGAAATAGTGTTCTATAAAAGGATGCTGAGGACACAACAGACGGAAGATGTGAACAACGACGAAGTTTTAGACGAAATGGAAGCAAAAGGGAGACATATAATTAACGTCAGAAAGAGACAGCTTAAATTTCTAGGGCCATAATGAAGAAAGAAGGCTTGGAAAATTCGATACTCACAGGACAGATTGAAGGCATAAGGAAAAGAAAGATACTCTACCTAACGAACTTGAGTATATAGATGAGGAAACACGGTTTAGGAGAGATGGCAAAAAAAAGTATTTTTAAGAGAATTAACAAACGAAAATGGTGAATAACCAAAATCGCCAATGTGTTGAAACGACACGGTACAAAGACGAAAAAGAAGGTTCCTCAAATGTATGTAAATAAATAGATGATAGTTATATCTGCTGAAAATCGCGTCCACAATGGACCGTATGGTGATGAGAGGTTAACATTATTTACCATGCGAATCTCTCAAAATCTCCCGGGCGAAATCAGTTATTTTCTCGATAAACCCTCGACAATATTGTCCAGATGACGAAAAAATGATGCGATAACAGGTTGAGTTAATTCCTCCGACTTGCAGCTGACTGAAATTTCCAAGTCGTCGCCCACGTCGACAGGCGACGTAAGAATCGATACGGATGTCAGGACGCGGCTTTTGGTGAACTGAGAACGCGAAGGGCTCATTGATTGCAATCACTTCATCAGCAAAGGCATCGCGCTGAAAATCAAATCGATCTTCCCACATTACAAACACCGCTGTGTCGATGTTTCAAATATCGATTGCAAATGATTTGTCAGTCAGAGTAAACACCTGCGGCTTACCGTGTCATAGTATCTTGCATCTATACCTGATTAGGACGAAAACTGAATCCATGAATCTAGCCGAAATGATGAAACTTCAACGGTTTCTACAACAGGCTTTTTACACAGTGAGTCGGAATATGCATATTCTGCGAAATGGCATATATGTTTTCCTCAAAGAGGTGGCAAACTGTAACAAAAAATAGGTTAGAAAAGTATATATATATATCTTTTTTGACAGCATATAAAAAGTTCTTTTTTAATCAATTCACCAAGGCAATAAAGCCAATAAGACGCAAGATGTTACTGAGTGTTAAAGAATATTAGGAAAATGTACCTTTTTACGGTTTCTGCTCTGAGGAGCTTATCTCCCTGGTTCCCCGTCTACACGAATTTACTCGAGCTACTCGATTGGCAAGTAGGTCCAACTCTTTTACAAACAAAGCCGTTAAATTTAACCACCACTCCTGACTTGAATCCAATTGAGAATATGTGGAATACTTTAAACGGAATCCACAAAATATCAAGCACTTAGAGGAATTATGCATGGAAGAATGGGGTAAAGTAACGGTGGATCAGCGTGGAAAACGTGTGGCCAACTATAGAAAGTGACTGGAAGCAGTGAAACAAAACACAGGCTACGCAACAAAGTATTAAATTGATGTATCCAATATTATGCGTATCACTGTATATATATATTCGCACATTAAACTCTAAGTCGTGCTACAGACGTACGATAATATATATATATATATATATGTCATTCACATACAAGCCTGTTGCGCTGTATCACAGCTCATCAGTGTGGTTAGACATCTAGTTGCTTTTGGTAGGGATTGAAACTCGACCGATTTGTTGCCAGTCGGAGTCTCTACTCCCTAAGCTATAGGCGCCTAGCATCTTATATATAAGCGGTGTATACACACGCCAGTCCCCGGAAGAACTCAATTCATGGCTGAAAAACTAACGCCTAAATCGCAGAAGTGGTTACTGTTTTTAAAATTTTCCTCTCTGGAGAGCTCAATCGTAATGACAGCATAATATATTGGTCATCCACATGCAATCCTGTTTCGCTGTATCGCAGCTCATTACAAGCCTGTTTCAGGCTTGGTAAAAGGCGATCGGCTGTCTAACTGTACTGATGAGCTGTCATACAGCGAAACAGATCTGTCTGCGTTGACTATATATATATATAGTCAATATATATATATATATATATATATATATAGTCATCCGCAGACAGATCTGTATTTATATATCTATCCACAGAAATATATATATATATATATATATATATATATAGTCAACCGCAGACAAATCTGTTTCGCTGTATCACAACTCATCAGTACGGTTAGTCAGCCGATTGCTTTTTACTTAGGATTGAAACCCGACCGATTTAGCGTCAGTCGGCGATTCTACCTCTGAGCTATGGGCGCTCGGTAGAAGGTGGTAAACTTTTTAGCGTGTATATTTTCATTATACACGCCCAATAGCTGAGAGTGTTCTAATTCATTGCTGAATGAACGATGCGTAGATGCCAGAGTAGCTACTGCTTTTCAAAGTCTACCATTCTTCCAGAGTGCTCAATCAGGGTGTGAGAGCGTACACACACAAATATTGATTTGTATGTTTTCAATTTCAGTCTTCTCATACCCAACTGATAAAATAGTTGACTAAATCGCAAAAAGAGTCACCTTGTTGCATTTGTAACCCTATTAATCTGTCTTTTATTTTACATTGTTGTAAGTTGAGCGAAACCATTTGTGTAAAAGACACTTGTTAACAAAAGCACGACAAAGAAATTAAGAAGTGACTTTTGTCGACCGCATCGCTTCCAGCCGCGGACAGTCGCATTGAGCATCTTATTAATTGTAAAGCCCTATTGATCTTTATTTATGTTTGTGGCAGGGGAACGGATTTTTCTGTCTTCCATCTTTTTTCCTCAGTTAAGACAGTAATGATTTCAGATACGCCGTTATCTAAAAGTGAAGCTTGATATTTGTCGTAGACCGAAATCGCTTAGATCGGGGGAAAAAAAAACACTACCGTAAATCTATTGGGGAAATATATATGTATTTATATCCGCAGACAAATCTGTTTCGCTGTATCACAGCTCATCAGTACAGTTAGACATCCGATTGCTTCTAGCTAGGATCAAAACCCGATCGAATTGACATCAGTCAGCGATTCTACCTCTTAGCTATGGGCGCTCGGTAGAACAAGGCGGAATTTAGCGTGTTATATACAATGTAAACACACACCAGTAGCCGAGAGTGTTCAAATTCATTACTGAATGAACGATGCGTAGATGTGTGAGTAGATACTGCTTTTCTAAAGTTTACCATTCGTCCATAGTTCTCAATCGGGGTGTGAGAGCGTAAATAGTCATCCGCAGACAGATTTTTTAGATGTATCACAGCTCATCAGTACGGTTAAACATCTGATTGCTCCTAGCCAGGATCAAAACCCGACCGAATTGACATCAGTCAGCGGCAACCAGTCTACCGATAATCGATAATCGAAAAAATCTGGTTATAGAAGTAGTGGTCCGATTTTAATCAAATTTGATACACTCATAGACAAAGACATAATAAACGATATTCAGAAGTTTCAAGGTTGCAGTTCTTACAGTAGTGCAGAAAAGCAATAATACATATATATAAAAGCTTTCATTACAACCAAGGATAGACTAAACTATCGCCCGGTTCACACTCCACCCATATCTATTGAACAGGTGAAGAGGCTCCTCCCTTGTTCCCTGTTTAGGATGTGGTTTCCGGCTTTCTCTTTTCCATTCTTTTTACCTTTACGTAGACCGCTGCGCATCAGTGGCGTTATCGCCTTGAAAAAAAAACAACAACGCCGGGCTATATTGTTAGTATATATATATATATATATATATATATATGGATCTGAAGAAAATGATGGAAATACTTTTTACTAGGGTGTGCGTCATGCTTTAACGGCTTGGAATGGGAAATCCAAGAACCGAATTCGAACTCCAGTTGAATTCATTGTATTTACTTACACGCCAATATTGTTAGGTAAAATATTAATCTATCTCTTCTCCCTCTAACTATAAGTTAAATAGCTAGCCAGACTGCATTCTATAGCCTTTGTCGGCAACTATTCTACCGGAGAAAGAAATGGTGACCTTCTTCTTCTTCTTCTTCTTCTTCTTCTTCTTCTTCTTCTTCTTCTTCTATGTACCTTGTCCTTTCAGGACGTAGGGGATCATGGCCTTCCACGTCTCCCTATCCCTGGTGACTCTCAGCACGCTTTCTTTTGTAATGTCTCTCAGCCCACGTTCTGTCATCCACCTGCTCAGGTCCTTCAAATATGTTATCCGCTGCTTTCCTCTGTCTCTTTTTCCCTCTATCTGGCCTGTTAGTATCAGGTTCTCCAAGCCCTCCTTCCTCATTGCATGTTCCAGGAACTTCAACTATCTCTTCCTGATGCTCAGTATTAATTTTCTTTTCGTTTCCATTCTTTTTAACACCTCGTCATTGCTCACATATCCGCAACATCCATCTGTAGAACCACATTTCAGCTACTTCAAGTTTTCCCTTCATCTTTGTTGATATTGTCCAACATTCACTGCCATATTGAAGAACTGACATCACATAGCAATCCAGTACTCTTTTCTTTGTTTCTAGTGAAAGTTTCCTCTGTCTTAATACTTTACTCAGCTTCTGAAATGCGTCTTTCACCATGCCAATCCTTTGGATTTCTGTATCGCACTTTCCGTCTTCAGTTAGGACACTTCCCAGATATTTAAATTTTTGTATCTGCTTGAATTTAGTATCCCAGACCTGTATTTGGCATTTTGGGCTGCTTTTTTTGCTGATGACCATGCATTCGGTTTTCTTGCAGTTTATTTGTAGTCCATTTTTGTCACTCTTTTCGGCTATCTTCTGTAAGAGGTTCAGCGACCTACTGCGAAAAAATTGGCGTAGTCATTCATGCATCGAAAGAGACATGCACTTAACTGACTGAATGCGTATCATAATATCATGATTTGCAAAATTTGATTAAACTGTAGAAAAGGTTGTTCACTTTTATGTCTGTTGAATTATTTCTTTGTTGAAACTCTAGGTTTGTTTTTGTTATTTATTAAATTCAGCAGTAAGGACTATTTTAGAATTGTAAATGATCAACATGGTTCAAGAACTGGTTCCTCAGAGAAATGCGATCTTTCTGGAGGATAATGCACCTATTCAGATTGCTAAAGTTGTAGCTGAATGACACAAGGAACAATCTAGGGAAGTAGAACATATTATCTGTCCACCACAGTCCCCAGATCTCAACATCATTGAACATTTATGGTTCATTTTAGAATAACAAGTGAGGAGACGATATTCTCCATCATCATCTTTGACTGTTTTAGCTGAAGAATGGATAGAAATTTCTTTCGAAACAATTTAGACTTTGTGTGAGTTAATCTCCTGCAGAATTCAAGCTGTACTTAATACTAAAGACGGTCTTACCCCATAGTGCAATAAATTTACTTGAAATATCAAGTTTCTTTTTAACCATATCGCCCCAAGCAAGGCAGTCTATTGCCACCGGTGCGCAGGGGGTTACATCGGATGAAAGTTATGAGAAAGAGTGACAGGTTACAGGGCGTGTCAGGAAGCGGGTGGGAGAAGGGTTAACATGCTAAGAGTGGAGTGGACGGAGAAAGGAGAATGAGAGAGAGGATGTAAGTTAGCAAGATCGGAGATGACTATTGATTTTACACTTAAACTGTCGGGGAAGCAAATAAACGGAAGGGAATTTTCGCGTTCAAAACATTTCCATGGAAATATTCAAGGAAATTCATTTCTCAAATGGATAGTTCTTTAATGAAGAGAAACAAACATTGCGAGATGACATAAATATCGTCAATTTACATTTTATTTAGACACAATATTATTTTACATTCACTATCATTATTCTTATTATTATTATTATTAGTAGTAGTAGTAGTTTTACATGTATTTATTGATTACTTGATATTTAACGCTATCATTATTTATTTTATTATTATCATTTTATTTGCACACATTTTATTATGAGTTTTGCATAATTTATTTATGAATTGAGAGATACTGAATTTACCTTGCATGGTTATTATGTTATTAATAATGTTCTGATATTAATATTATAATAATATTCCGATATTATTGTTTTATTTTAATTTTCTGATTTTACTATTTTTTAATAATTTTCTGATATTAACAGCTTCCAATAATGCACTGATATTTTCTAATCACATTCTCATATTATTATCTTCTTATAATGCTCTGGTAGTATTGTTTTTTGTTTTTTTTTTTTGTTTTTTTTTTGCATAAAACTCTGATATTGCTGTCTTGTCATAATATTGTATTATTGTTTTCCTATAATGTTCTGATATCATTATCTTGCCATAATCTTCTGATATTACTATTTTATTATGAAGTTCAGGTTTTGTCCTGTCATATTATTCTGATGTTATTGTTTTGTTATAATGTTCAGATATTGTTTTGTAATAATGTTTTGATGGTATTTGTTTGTTATAATGTTCAGATATTGTCATAAATTTTTGATATTATTGTTTTTCTATAATGTTCAGATATTGTCTTTTCATAATGTTCTAATGTTATTGTCGTGTTACAATGTTCGGATATTGTCTTTTCATAATGTTCTGATTTTATTTTGTTATAATGCTCAGATATTGTCTTGCCATAAAGTTCTGATATGATCCTTTTGCTATAATGTTCAGATGTTGTCTTTTCATAATGTTGTGATATTATTGTTTTATTATAGTGTTTACATATTGTCTTGTCATAATGTTTTAATATCATTGTTTTGTCATAATGTTGTGATATTGTCTTGTCATAATGTTCTGATATAATTGTTTTATATAGATTGAAGACACTTTTTCCTACTTGTTCTTTACTTGTTCTATTCATTTTTGTCGGATTCCGATCCATATATATATATATATATATATATATGTGTGTGTGTGTGTGTGTGTGTGTGTGTGTGTGTGTGTGTGTGTGTTTCTTTAAAGACAACTGTAAATTTAATTCCACATCTAAATATTTAGATGTGGAATTAAATGTCTCTCCATACATGAAAACAAACACTAAGTTAAAGTACATGAACACAAAATCTAACCATATCAGAAACATAAGCACATTCACAGGGGAATAGAACACAGGCCATCAAAGAATTCGTCAAACAAAACACTATTTGATGAAAAGAAAATCTATGAAGATGCTTTAAGAAAATCTGAACATTGTAGAATACATTTAAGAAATCAGAACATTTTAGAATACAATTCTCAACCAAACAGACAAACAAAAAACTATGATAAAAAGAAACATTATCTGGTTCAACCCACCATTTAACTTAGAGATAATAAACAAAATAGGACAAATATTTTTAAACTGATAGATAAGCACTTTCCAAAACGCTCAGAACTAAACAAAATTTTCAATAGGAATACAATCAAGCTAAGTTATATCTGTACTATAATTTAGAAAGTTTCATAAAAACAAAACGCCACAAATTAAATAGCATTGTACAAAACAAGATCACGAATAAATAATGCAACTGGAGAGACAAAAATAAATGCTCACTTCAAGGACTTTGTAATACAAAAGAAGTAATTTGCAAAGCAAAAGTACCTAACTTAAATGGTCAAAACAATATATTTGAGATCAAACAAAGACACCTGCAAGACCGGATGGTTCAATCAAAAGTCTACATTTAAAATAGAAAACTTAAAGAATTGTACAAAATTGACTAGCCATGTGTGGAAATTTAAATTAAAATATGGAAAAGACCCAGACATAACGTGGTGTGTAGTGAAAAGTGCCAAGCCTTACAACGGTAGAAAAATATCTAGACTATACCAAAAAGAAAAGTCAGCGATTATGCGATTCCTAAACAAAAATGAATTATTGAATGAAAGAACAAAAAATTATGACTAAATGTAACCATACCAAAAAATACCTATTAGATTCATACAACCATTGATGAAAACGTTATAATTGTAATTTTAAAGATTGTGCGTTCAAAAATTCCTCGACACGTGAGCGTTCAAAAAAAAACCGTTATATGAACGTTCTTTAAAAAAAAACAGTAAAATAAGTTATTGCAAATCGCCTGAAGACACCACATGGTAGAAACCTAGGTCGGGTAATAACTCGTTTACAAATGAAGAATATTCAAATGTTTTACAATTTGAATACAATTTGAACACTTTTTAATACAAATGTGTACTGGTCTAATTTTATGACCCAAAAAATACGTAATTAAACAGTCAATCAATCAATCAATCTATATATATATATATATATATATATATATATAGTACCGTGCAAAAGTATTAGAACAATAACTATTTTATATTTTATGTATTGACAGAAAATAAACAATTTAATTAAAGTAATTTTATTTGATTTACTCAACAAATGCTTTAGCAAGAATAAAATACTCGTTACAAAATAAATTTAATATTTAGTATAATAGCCTTTTGCATTGATCGCAGCCTTCATTGCGTCAGGCATTGACATAACAAGCCTCTTCAATATATCTAATGGTATCTCCTGTCAAGCAGCTTGTATTTGTTCCCAAAGTGTCCCAAAGTGTCTTGCGAAGTAACATTAGATATATCAATCTTTTTATCCAAAATATCACATAGATGTTCAATAGAGCAGTTTCAAAATAACTTGTTTAATAGAAAATAGGAAAAATTAAATATAATTTCTTTTTAATACATTTCTTTTACACCTAGTTTTAAGTAATCAATATTTATTAGCAATTTACTTGGCTTTTCAATCTGTATTTCAATTTCAGTGAGACTTTTAGGAAAATCACCCCTGTCCTAATACTTTTGAACACTACCAGTAGTGCACAAAAGACAGGGGTGATTTTAAACTTTATTTTGATGCCTCATCTAATCTAAACTTATTTATTTATAAATAGAACTTTGTCTGTGTGTGTATGTGTGTGTGTGTGTCTCTCTCCGTGTGTGTCCGTTAGCTATAGACTCTGAAACCGAGTTTCTTGAAAATGTACACAGTTGTACTATAAGCGTTTGCGAGTGTTCTTAGATTGGTTTTGTGTCGAGGTACCCCCGATAAATATCGATAATCGAAAAAATCGGGTTATAGAATGAGTGGTCCGATTTTAATCAAATTTTGATACACTCATAGACAAAGACATAAGAAACGATATTTAGAAATTTCAAAGTTGCAGTTCTTACAATAGTGCAGAAAATCTATAATATATATATATATATATATATATATATATATATATATAAGGCAAGATGTGTGTGTGTGTGTGTGTGTGTGTGTGTGTGTGTGTGTCTGTTTATCTGCCTGTATGTCTATTTTTTCAGCTCTTTTATTTTAGTTTTTGCTTCAGGTTTGACTCTAGTTATAATTGTAGTTCTTAGTCTCAGCCATGATACCATTTACTCAGATGACTTATTTAGCCTGAAAAATTCAGTTTACGACGAAACAACATTTTGATATCGATACCAGGAAATCAAAATTTGACTTACATCCATTCATTTTTCTTTCAGTCTACGGTTTCGCTTTAACTGGAAACTTTTTAGTCTTTCGTGCCAACGTCCACAGAATCTGAGCTCCAGGACCATGGATTAGTTTTAAAGCTTTCATTACACCCGAGCAACGCCGGGTTATACTGCTAGTAAAAGATAAAAGAGTTCTTGTCCTAATACTTTTGCATAGTACTGTATATATATTTAAACATGCTTGCGTGATCATAGTTGATATTTATGGGTGTGATTACATTTGGACGCAATTTCTGATCTTTGATTTAGTAATTTTTTTTTTCTTTCTGGGAACAATATAATAGCTAGGTTTCCTCCTGGCATAATCTGCATAATTTAACACCGTTTTATGGTTCGGCTATTTTCACTGAACAAAAGTTCTACAATATAATTGTATTGAAAACTTTTGATAAAACTGTACACTGGTCTTATTTAATTATGACCAATAATTATATATATATATATATATATATATATATATATATATAAAGTAAAATAAATTTTCAAAATTCAAAAATGTTGAATGAACATTTCATCATGAAATCCCTAAGAGAGACTTCCACGTCTCCTCAGCAACAGTCCATATTCCAAAATGAGAATAAAAATAAAATTAAAAAGAGAAATAAAAAAATAAAAAATTGGCGTTAAAGATTTGAGAAATTTACGTCACAATTCTTTTTTTTTTTTTTTTTGGGAAATCAGTCTATTTTTGGTTTTTACTTTTAGATAGATAGACTGATCTACAAAAAAAAATTATGATGTCAATTTCTCAAATCTTAACCGTCTTTATTTATTTTTTTTATTTCTCTTTTTAATTTTATTTTTATTCTAATTTTCGAATATGGACTGTTGCTGAGGATACGTGAAATCTATCTTAGGGATTTCATGTTGAAATGTTCATTCAACATTTTTGAATTTTGAAAATTTATTTTACTTTATATTGGCTCTATAATTTTAATAACATTGAGCTCTCCTCCTGTATCATATTTTAATATTAAAATTTTTGATATTAATTAGGATCAGGTTCTTGGGATTTACCTTCCGACTTTTCCGTTTTGGATTAAAGTATTTTAATATATATATATATATATATATATATATATATATATATATATATATATATATTACGTGAATATACTTGAATATTACTTACTGAGCAGACACAAATCCTAATGAAGTTCATGAGCGCCTTTTACACGCTAGTAAGGTGACACTATGGTGTGCTGTTTCATTACATGGGATCATCGGACCTTATTTTTTTAAAAATGAATAGGGATCTCAGTCACTGTCACTGTCTCAACAGCACATTTCAATAATGCATTGGTACAGGAGGACGCCATGTTTCAAAAATGAAAATTCCATCATTGTTTCTTAAATGGCATGTTTTAAGGTTTCCATTACTTTGAGTAAAATATTTTTCTTCCATCAAAATTATTTTTATTGGATTGTTAAAAAGGTCTCATTTTTTGGTGTTAGCCTGTGTGTGTATATATATATATATATATATTATAAAGAAGTGAAAGAACATATAGGTTAAAACCCACTGTTTATGCATTTACTTTTATAAAGAGTTTTCAATACAAAGTAGAACTTAATATTACATTTTTCTTATTAAAATGCTTTTATAAACCATTTTATAAACCATTCTAATAACAAAAATTCAACCCGCTATTAAAAATTATTGTCTGCCTATTTAAATAATGTATGGTCTCAGGATGTATCTTACCCAGACAAAATTAAAATGTGTCATATTTTCACATTATGCTACTTTGTACCATTTCGTGACCCAAATTTCCAACTCCATAGTTAGACCTAATTCTTACTTTGATTGAGCAATATTGGCACAACTATATGCATATTGTATAACTTCCTCCAACTATTACTTCATAATTTTCTAAATAACCATGAATTCATCATGTGTTTTTTAACTGAATCATTTTCAACATTTATTTCAAAATATTACCTGGAGAAGAACAGTGTTGTTCTGAAACATGCAATTTTTTCTGTAGTGATATAATGTTTTATAAACCATTATAATAACAAAATTACAATATATATAGTCATGTTGCATTTCGATATTATCCCTTTTATAGTAATATTATTTTTGTTTTATTATATATTATTTTATTGCGTTTAATATGTCTGTTTAATCACTTTCATAAGATAATTTCGCAAAATATATTTAAAAATTGAAAGATCATCGAAAAGACATACATATAAATAAAACTCTTTAATAACAATTCTGTATATATATATATATATATATATCTTTGATTAAACGGGGTTGACAATGTAGGTCTTGAACTAACATGTTGAAATATCTATTTGCCCCCTACGTAAATATTATTTGAATTTACAGATATATATATATATATATATATATATATATATATATATATACACGAACTAAATCTAAAAGTGAGTCAAAGCCGACCGCGGTTTCACTCGCCGGATCGTCAGGACAAGGCTAACAAATAGACAGAAACGGCAAATTAAACAGACTGATTAGGAGATACCAAACGAAAAACAAGGGTAAAACAAACTTTATTGATGACAACAGTAAAAAAAAAAAACTAAATCTAAAAATTCTTTTAGATTTAGTTCGTATCTTTGCTCTACTTTCGTACTTTCGTATTGAGCTCTTTACTGTTAAGGTTTTCGTCTTGGGTTTTTTTCTTTCGAACACAGCTTTTGCTTTGTTTGTTTCTTTTTTGGATTCCCCTCTTCCCATTTGGGATTACCTTTTGGGTTTGACGACTAAATTTACCGTTTTGTTAACTGTAGGACTTAATGATTTTAGTCATTATTAGTGATACTGTTTTCTTGGTACGTTTTACAATAATAATAATAATATTATATATATATATATATATATATATATATATATATATATATGTGTGTGTGTGTGTGTGTGTGTGTGTGTGTGTGTGTGCAATATATCTGCAAATTTCATTAAAAATGACAGACAAGGTGTGATGTTTAAATTTTTTTATGTAATTTTTCATGTGATCTTATGGTTTCTTTCTTTTGAGGACATGAATTATATAAAAATTGTCCAAATGTTTTGTTTATTCAAGCTCTTTCGGTTATACTTTTAGCCATTTTTGAGGATGAATGTTATTTTACGTGTAACAGAAAGTAAGCGGTGTTATGTATAATGTCCAGTAGTCATATGTACAGAACACGTTAAGTATGTTGTTAGCGTGTTCGTAGTTCATCTTATTAAGTGTTGTGTTTTTATTAACAAGGCTCTCCATTATTTTTAGTCTTTTTATTTTGCATGTGGATGATGCTATGATTTTTGTGTTGTCAACAAGTATGTGTCGGTTTAAATGCGATCCATTTGAGCTTTGTTGAGAGAGAGAGAGAGAGATGTAGCAGTATATATAATTGATATGGACCCAGTATGGAACCATAAAATAAAAAGTCAACCAGGTGGTAGGTTCAAGAACATATATTACGTCAAGAAGAAGTACAAACAAATACAAAGATATAAAGAAGAAAGTAATAATAGCTTGCACTGAACTGAAGTCGTACTTGTAACCAGAGTCTCTGTTGCCCATGCTCACTCCAGACGAGAGTCCTCACGAGAGTCTCTCTCACTCCTGCACACATACTCGAGAGTAATTAACTCTCGGTTAATATAGGCAAAGAAGAGTCCGTTATTAAGTGGGTAACTCCCCTACAACAATAATAATGGCCTCTCCCGTCGGATTCGGTAGCTTAATTTTTTCAGTTATGAAACCAAGATAAACTGCCAGAAGATCCACACAGGTGATTTGGTTAAAGTGGTGAAGGCTTGTGCAGAACCAACCACACTTTTCGGTGCATATAATTGCCACAGATGAAGCAGACAATATACCTCAGGCATTTAATTACCACGCAAGAGGTTGCGGTAGACTAGTTGCCAGCTAAGACTACAGAACCCAATCTGTCCTGTTATTTAAGCCATAACTGAAGGGAAGGGACGTATTAATACCTTTCCCAAGGGTATTAGCGCGTAAGTTAATGCAGTACATTCAAGTGGAATACGAACTCGGCTCCCTGGTTTCTTCTTCCGAGACGATATCCACTGAACCATAACGCACATCCATCAAGAACGCTTGCAGCACCTGTTATTCCCAAGCGGTCACTCATCTAAGTGCTGACCAGGCCCAACGTTAGTTATCGAACGAGAACCGGTGTATTCAACGTGATATGACCGTAAACAATATCGAATGTGCATATATATATATATATATATATATATATATATATATATATATACAAAATTGTTACTAAAGAGTTATGTTCACATGTATGTCTCTTTTATAAATATAACTCTTTAATAGCTTTTATATATATATATATATATATATATATATATATATATATGTGTGTGTGTGTGTGTGTGTGTGCATATATGTCTATGTGTGTGTGTGTTTGTGTGTGTTAGTCAGCCACATACACGCATGTTTTGCTGTATCACAGCTCGTCAGTGCGACTAGACACATCCACTTGCTGCTGGCCGGGGCCGAAACTCGCCCGATTTAGTGTCAGTCGGAGTCGCTACTCCCTAAGCCATAGAAGAGGAAAGTTTAACGTTTTGTGTATAAGCAGTGTATACACACACCGGTTATCGAAAGAACTCAATTCATTCTTGAAGAAGAAAAAAGTATATATCGCAGAAGTGGAAACTGTTTTTTTAATTTTATTTTCTAGAGAGCTCAATCCTAATGGGAACATAATATAAATATATCTGCAGACAGATATGTTCGGCTGTACAACAGCTCATCATTACGGTTAGACATCCGATTGTTTTTTACCTAGGATTGAAACCCGACCGCATTGGCGTCAGTCGGCGAATCTACCTCTGTGCTACGGGCGGTCGGTAGAAGGTGGCAGATGTTTTAACGTGTATATTATCATTATACACACCCAATAGCCAGAGTTTATATATATATATATATATATTAGTCATCCACAGACAAGCCTGTTTCGCTGTATCACATCTCATCAGTGTGGCTAGACACATCCACTTGCTTCTGGCCGGGATCGAAACAACCGATTTTGTGTCAGTCTGAGTCACTATATATATATATATATATATATATATATATATATATATATATATTGTGTGTGTGTGTGTGCGCGCGCACGCGCGTGTGTGTGTGTGTCTGCGTATGTGTTTATAAGGAACAGATAAGAAACGTTTATATTTTTAACATGTTTGGCTTTTTATTTATGCTTCATCCGAAAATGAAAATATGTAGGAAATGTTATCAATAATTGTATTGTAATAAAGTGTAAGGGTGAAAATAAACACAACAGGGTGAATTTGAATTCTGCTGGCTTGGTTTCCTTTCTTTTTTTCAATACCGCTATGTTTTATGCCCATTCTAGTATAGAGACCTCTCTGCCGCGGATAACGGGGTCATGGTGCATTTCCTTTTAATTTGATAATTTACGGAATTATTTCCAAATAACTTATTTCTTTCATATCCGCTGAAATATTTCCGGTTATTTTTTCTTTATGGCTAAGATATATTTGAAAAGTCTTGGCATTAAATTTGGTGTACTCTCCTGATTGATTTTTCAATGATTTATATATTTGCTCTTCTTACACGCGTTTGACCTTTGTTGTTACTTACAAAACGTAGTTATGTTTGGTGCAAGTACAAATGTTTTATAAACAAACAGATAACATATGTCCTCACTAAAATTAGGACGTAGGTGATTATGGCCTTCCACGTCTCCCTATCCCTGGTGGCTCTTAGCACGTTTTCTCCTGTTTGACCACCCAACCCCGTTCTGCCATCTACATGCTCAGGCCACTGAAATACGTTACACGCTGTTTCCTCTGTCTCTCCTTCCATCTATCTGGCCTGTTAGTATCAGGTTCTCCAAGCCCTTCTTCTTCATTGCATGTCCCAGGAATTTTAGTTGTCTCTTCCTGATGCTCAGTATTAATTTCCTTTCCGTTTCCATCCTTTCCAAAACCTCATCATTGCTCACATGTTCAATCCATGATATCCGCAGCATCCTTCTGTAGAACCACATTTCACTTGCTTCAAGTTTTTCCTTCATCTTTGTTGATATTGTCCAGTATTCACTGCCATATTGAAGAACTGACATCACATAGCAATCCAGTACTCTTTTCTTTGTTTCTAGCGAAATTTTCCTGTCTCTTAATACTCTACTCAACTTCTGGAACGCGTCTTTCGCCAGGCCAATTCGCCATCGGATATCTGTTTCACACTTTCTGTCTTCTGTTAGAACACTTCCCAGGTATTTACCTTTTTGTACCTGCTTGATTTTAGTATCCCCTACCTGTATTTGACATTTTGGGCTGCTCTTTTGCTGATTACCATCCATTCGGTTTTCTTGCAATTTATTTGTAGTCTTTTTTGTCACTCTCTTCAGCTACCTTCTGTAGCAGGTCTTGTAGTTTCCTTTCCGAGTCTGCTATCAAAACTGCGTACTTTATGTTGTTCAAATTGTGGCCTCCGATGACAAATCCTGACATAACATCTAGGGTCCTCAGAATAGTTTTTCTGTACAAGTTGAATAGATCAGGTGAAAAGACACGTCCTTGTCTAACGCCCCTTTCTATCTTTGTAAATCTGCTGAATTCGTTACCTGTCCGTATGCAGGCAGTTTGCTGCCAGTAGAGATTCTTGATTACTCTTATATCTTTCCCAAATATGTCGAGGCTGCTAAGCATCTCCATCAATTCCCTGTGGCGTAAATTATTATAATTCTAATTTCATGCGGTGTTTTATCTTCTTAACGATCGTGGCTCTTTACAATTTTCTTATCCTTTGAAGTTCTCAACAATGCTCGTCTTTTTACTATCCCACTCTCTGATCTGCCGCCCATTAACAAAAACTCGTTAAGTGGTCATAGTTCTCCACAACTTCCGATCCATCTTATTTCTAAGTAATGTTTGCCATCTTACTTCCGTTCTCAGTCCCTGATCTGCCATCTGTTTATACAAGCTTGTTAGATAGATTGATCATGGCTTTCCACAACTTCCTATCCATTGTAGCTCTAAGCAATGTCTGCCATCTTACTTTCCCTCCCAGTCCCTATTTTGCAATCTAGTTGCACAATTTGTTAGGTATGTTGATCATGGCTCTCTACAACTTCCTATACGCTGTAGATCATAAAAATGCTTGTCTTTTTACTATCCATTTCACTCTCTATTGTGCTATCCTTTTACATAATCTCGTTAGGTAGTTTAATGATGGCTCTCCACAACTTCCTTTTCTTTGCAGCTCTGAACAATGTTCGTCTATTTACTACCTCTTCCACTCTCTGGTATTTTACCAATTTACACAAACTCATATGGCTCTCCACAACCTTCTATCATTTGTAGCTCTTAGCAATGCTTATCTTTTTTCCCCGTTCCTTGTTCTCTCATCTATTTACACAAGATCATTTCGGAAGAGCACACGCTGTTTTCCTCTGTTTTTCTTACGTTTATTATGCCCTGTGGATGTCAAATTCGCCAAGCCTACTACCTCGATATACATGCTATAAATTTCGACTGTTTTCTTCTAAGTGGAAGTGTCATTTTTTGTTTTCTACTTTTCTTAACTGGTCTCGTTGCAAATATGTTCCGGTCAAGCCTTTCTCCAATCACCACAGAAACCTCTTTCTGTCCGCTCGTAATAATTTCAAACGTGTTCTCATTTCTTTGTTTGCCTAAAGATTGAGGTTAGGTATAACCACCCGCAAGTTTGGCTACCGTGATTACTGGTGTATACTTTATTAAATAAAATCCTTCTTTTTTTTAACTCAATTTGAAGTGTTTCATTTTATAGATGAAGAAGAATACTTTGCTTGTAAATTCTTTTTCAATTTTACTCTTGATGTCTAGAGTATCTTTCCTGGGCATTCCATGAAATGATTTAAAATAATGTTCCGTAGAATCGCATCTTTGTTGCCTGAAATCGCCTCCTCATCTGTAATGAAACTGTCTAGTATTCACTGGCATATAGGAGGATTGATATTGCATAGCAGTTCGGCACTCTTTTCTTTGTATTCTCAGCATCCTTCTATAGAACCACATCTCTGTTGTCTCAAGTCTCTTCTTCATCTGTAAGGAGATTGTCCAGCATTCACTGATATATAGGAGGATTGATATTGCATAGCAGTTAAGCACTCTTTTCTTTGTATTCTCAGCATCCTTCTATAGAACCACATCTCTGTTGCCTCAAGTCTCTTCTTCATCTGTAAGGAGATTGTCCAGCATTCACTGATATATAGGAGGATTGATATTGCATAGCAGTTAAGCACTCTTTTCTTTATATTCTCAGCATCCTTCTATAGAACCACATCTCTGTTGCCTCAAGTCTCCTCTTCATCTGCGAGGAAATTGTTCATCATTCACTGCCATATAAGAGGACTCATATTGCATAGCAGTTAAGCACTCTTTTCTTTGTATTCTCAGCATCCTTCTCTAGAGCCACATCTCTGTTGTCTAAAGTCTCCTCTTCATCTGTGAGGAGATTATTCAGCATTCAATTGTGGATCTTCGTCTCCAATTTGTTGTGTAGTCGTGGCGAAACTTCGCCGCAAAGTTGTAGTGACCGGTTTGTGCCGGAAGTAAGACACGGAACAAGAAGGTTGGTTCAAAACAGTGTATTAATGCAACAAGAAACAAGATCTACAAAGAATGGTTAATAATAAGTAATACAGAAATATGTAGGTCCGAAAGTATTATTATGCTGCCTTCTCTAGAAGTCACGCAGGTAATTTATATATAGCAAGAGAAAGAGTTCATTCCTCGTAGGAAGGTACCATAACACACTGCCATATAGGAGGATTGATATTCCATTTTTTTAAATTAGAATACTTTAGGTGAAAGAACCAGAAACTCAATCCTAAACCGGAAACAAAGGATAAATCTTTACACATCTTCAAAAGATAACGAAAGTGTTCAGTATTTTTTTCTTTGTTTCTAACGATATTTTCGTGTTTTTTAATATTTCTTTTAGTATTTAAATGCATCTTTAGTTATTACATTGCAGCTTCGAACCACGATGTCATTTTCCATAGTTTTTATTTAAACACACCCTAAGCAAGGCAGTACCACCACTGATGCGCAGGGGCGTTACATAAGAGTGTAAAAGTTTAGGCAGAAGGAGATTGAAGAGAAAGACGAACCAGTTACAGGGGGTGTCAGAAAAACGGCAAGAGAAGCATGTGAACACAGGTGTGAAGACAGTTGCGAAGGTAGAGAGAAAGGAAAAAGATACACGGGGTAACGTAGTAGAAAGGACTGTAAGAATATTTGTAAAAATATTTAACTTTGACATTTCCGATTCGTAACTTGCATTGAAGGTGAGACAGGCAGAGGGAACCCTCGAGTAACCTCAGGTAAAAAAAAATATTTTGCGCCTATGGGAGGGTAGTAAGAGTAACAATATTTCTTTGGAGTTAAAAGCAGAATATTATTTATACAAGCCTACTTATCTATCTCCGCATGTAGGACAATTATGTTACGCCTAAGAGGGAAACGACGAGTAATCTATTTAATGAGTTTGCGTAAATGGATAGCAGTAGTGAAATTGGGGTTATAGTAAGCGGATAACCATTGCTTATAGCTAGAGATTATTGAAAAACGTGGAGGGCCGTGATCGCCCACAACCTGAAAAGAAATGGTACGTAAAAGAAACTGTGTGAAATAAACCTCTCAATATCATGATTGATTGCTTCGTTTTTTCACGGCTTATCAACCTTTTGCCAGTTATTTAAAACCTGATAGCATTTTTAGATTGTAAGAATATTTGGGGAGGAAACGGAGATAATAATGATTTAGTAATACAAGTCTTACTACTTAATCCATAGTTGTGGGGAGAAGAAGTGGATTCATACCTTTTTAAACGTATTTTGCGCGTACGTGAATGTAATGAAACCAACTGTAAGTGCAACTCGACTCTCTCCGATTAACAATTGCGAGCCATTATTCATTACGCCACCCGCACATCCAAGCTTTCAGTACCTGGTATTACCAAGCAGTTACTCATCCAGGTACTGACCAGGTTCGACGTTTTTTAAAGTTGGGTCATAAGGGAACTAGTGTTTCAACGTGATATAGTCGTAAGCAATATTGTACCAGAAAGAATTTGTTTTTTTTATTTTTCTGAATATAAGAATTTAATTTTGCAAGTTTACAACTGGTCGGACGAACAAAACAATTGAAACGCACGCCATTGTCTCTTTTATGGGTGCGGTTGTGTGTATGAGCGCCATTTTGTGGAAAAGCAGACGTCTTTATATACGCGTGCTTGTCATTTTGCTGAAAAGCAGACGTTTCTGAATGTTGCGAATGCTATAAATCGAATAAGTAACGTTCACTTTTACAAAATGATTAAAAAAAAATAAAGAAAAATGGAAAGAAAAAGTAATGAAAAAATGAAATGACAGACGAATTTGAAGCAACTTTAATGTCAAAAGTCGACAATATTTTCACCTGATTTCTTCTTTATCGTTTTGGTTTTTAAATTTACTATTTTTATTTTATCTTTCATGGAAATGTTTTTACTAATGTAAAGAACATAACAATATTTATGGTTCCTTAAAACATCTTAATTAAATTTCGGTATGAATAATTTTGCTTTTAGCTATAAATTAGATTAATTAAATACACATTTCAAAAAGTGTAAAAGTGGGTAATTGAATGACAAAATGAAAAATCTTCTACCTAACCCATTTCGCCTTTAAAGGGCATTTCCTAAGATTAATAAGGATATCTATATCCCTTATCACTAACCCACACCAACTTCCCACACACAAGTGACCAAATATAAGAAAAGAGGCTTTCCATTCCTATCCACACCGCTGATGAGACATTGAAGTTTCAATGCCGAAACAAATGTACTATTTGTAGTGGATATATAAAAAAATTATGTACATGTTCTAAAATATAATTTATAATAAATATTCACAGCTCCAAATATTATGTATCGAGCACTGTTTTAAATTAATGTTTTGGACGTTGTAAAAATTCTTTCTTCGTTCTGTATTCACACGGATATATATATATATATATATGTGTGTGTGTGTGTGTGTGTGTGTGTGTGTGTGTGTGTGTGTGTGTGTGTGTCACTTGAGGTTGGGAGTGTTACGCAAGAAGCCAATTTGTGCAGTTTGGAGTGAAAGATAACGATTAGTCCTAGCCTTGAACAGATTAAGTTTGTAGTGACCGAGGAAACATCCTCTTGGGAGTCAGTTCCACACAGCAGTGGTTCGCGAGAAGAAGCTGTTTATACTGTACAAGGCCAGAGGGTCACTCGAGGTAGAGGGTTAAGTTAAGGGGTAGTTAACACAGATATGAGGGGAAGGTAATTGTTAACTCTAGACTTGAACAGGTTAAGATTGTAGTGACAGGGAAAACATCCTCTAAAGAGTCGGTTCCACAGCACTATGTTTTGCGGGATGAAGCTGCTCGCGTGGGACTTCTTACCAATACGAAAGGAATGTGGGCACGCACGCACACACACACACACACACACACACACACACACACACATATATATATATATATATATATATATATATATATATATATATATAATATCCAAGTAAATAAGGAACGAAGAAAATAATAACAACGTTTAAAACATTAATTTAAAACAGTGCTCAGTATAGAAATAGAGCTATGAGTATTCATTATAAATTGTAATTTACAACATGTACAAATTACAATCTACTAACAAGTGTACATTTTGTTTCGATATTGAAAGGACAATGTCTCATCAGGTTGTAAACGCTATATTTTGAAGTGAAATGGAAAGAAAATCCGTTTCCTTATATTGGTAAATTTTGTGTGATAGGTAGGGGGAATAGAGAAAATGAGAAATGAGAATTGAGTCTTGTAAAATACACATTGAAGCAAAAGAATAAAATGGAAGAGGAGGAGAGAGGTGGTTAAGGGACATGGTGAAAAGAATTTTTAGAGACAGGCGCCAGGTTTATATATATATATATATATATATATATATATATATACAATAGCGAGCATAAAGACCAGAACGATGATAAGAAAATGTATAAATATGAAATAATTTTTATTTTAAAACTTCAAAGAACATTTTATCAAATTATATAATTCCAAAATATAAAGTTCAATAAACCTATTTTGATAAAGTTATAAGAATAACTATATAACGTTCGAAAGAAATAGATGATGAAAAACGACTAAATACATCCATAAATTTAATAATTATTGTGCATTAGTGAAACTTTTTTGAGGATAGGAATATAAATTCGGATATTTTACTAAATTACACTGGCTTTTTACTGGCTTTTGCATTGTAAACATGGCGAAAAAATCTGTGACGTCATTGTAACTTAAAAATTAATAGTCAAGTTACATAATGAAGATAAAATCTCGATTTGGGATATTTCAAAGAGTGTTAGGAAATCTAAAAGTGTTATTCATTGTATTTTAATAAATCTTGAAGAAACTGGGTCATGTGAAGCCAAGAAACCACCTGGCAGACCTAGGAAAACTACTGCAAGGGAATTGGTAAAGAATAAAAAAGAGCTAATGCTAACCTTGGCATTAAAACATCAAGGTACACTATTTCTCAAAGACTTAAGGAAATAAATCAGAACAGTCGAGTAGCCTCTACGAAGCCTTACATTTCTAAAAAGAATCAAATGGGCCTATTGAAATTTGCCGCTGAATACCTCATATGGACAGAAGAACAGTGAGATTGTGTTAATTTCAGCGATGAGTCAAAGTTTAACCTGTTCGGTTGTGATGGGAGAAGGTTCGTTCGACGCAGTCTCAAGGAACGATACTTGCCCCAGTGCACTAAAAGTAGCGTTAAATTTGGAGGAGGAAGAGTGATGGTGTTTGGCATGATTTTATCCGCTGGTACGTGACCTCTTGTTAGGCTACACAGTAAAATTAACGCAACTGTCTACAAAGAAATATTGAAGAAACATGTTGTACCTAATTTGAGAACTGCAATTAATTAACCAGCTGTATTTACGCATGATAACGTGCCATGTCACACAGCGAAGTCTGTTAAAACATTTATTTCTGAGGAGGATGTTGCTGTTATGGAAAGGCATGCTCAAAGCCCAGACATGAATTCTACTGAGAATGTTTGGAAGCTACTAAATGTAAAAGCTAAGGAAAAGAATCCAACAAACGGTGAAGAACTATGGACTAATCTGAAAGGAGAATGGGAGAAAATATCCATTAATGAATGCAAGACATTAATTCGCTCAGATAGCAAAAGATGTCGAGCTATTATTAAAAGAAAATGTTTTTCACATCAAGTATTAATGAATTATGAACGCTATTCTCATTTGCATATGGTGTATCCATTATAAGAGTATGACTTTTTTGATGGTTTATTTTTTCGAAACTTATATAATTACTCTTATAACTTTATCAAAATAAGTTTATTGAGCGTTATGTTTTGAAATTATATAACATACATTTATTTCTTTATTTTTCTTTGATAAAATGTTCTATGAAGCTTTACAATAAAAAGTTATTTCACATTTAAACCTTTTCTTAACATCGTTCTGATTTTTATGCTCACTACTATATATATATATATATATATATATATATATATATATATATATATATATATATATATAGGTTGTATCAAAATACTTGTACAAACTTTGAGTTTTTAGTGCTAAAATTTGCAATAGACGCTGTTAAATATACAATCGGTCTTTCTCGGTCTATAGTTTGTGGATCCTGTCTCAGAAACGCAACGATTGACATGAGCAAAGGTCTGTTGATTCGGCTGCCTTCGGTGCGGAAACGCAATCTGATACAGCCGTGTAGCCTCACGTCCATTACCATTCACGCGGCCGTATGTAAAAATTATACGTTATCTGCCTGCTCACGATATGAATATCCTGCCATTGTTGAAGGGGAAACTTTTTAGTTAACTTACTACAACACCCGTTAAACATTGAAGACTGACACGCCACAAATATACACGAATGACAAATGTAATCTAGTCTACATGGCAATACAGCACCATCTACCGTAGTTTAAAGTTAATAACTCAAAAACAAAAGATTTGCAGGTATATGTTTATATGAACTTTTGTCCTTGTTTTGCGTGAGAAACCTGCTCTATAACGCTTGTAAAAATATTTTTGTATACTCTGGCTGTACCTCACTTTGTTTCTTCTTTCCCTTTCCGCATCTCGTTTTTTTTTGTTTCCTTTCTCTTTCCTCTTCGTTACATTATATTTCTTTGCTAATTCATTATATTAACAGCAGCAAAAGTTGGCTGATTCGGCTGATTCGGCTGATTCGGCTGCCTTTGGTGTGGAAACGCAGTCTGATACTGCCGTACAGTCTTGCGTCCACTGCAATTCGCTCGGCTGTATGTAAAAATCATATTTGCCTGCTCAAGATATGGATATTCTGCCATTGTTAAACAGAAAACTTCTCAGTTACTACACCTGTTAAATGTTGAAGACAGACTAACCAAAAAGGTACACGAATGACTAATGTAACCTAGTCTGCATAGCAACAGAGCTCAATTTACCGTAAACTTTCTTTAAACTTAAAAATGAAGGACGTTTATACAGAACTTTGCCCTTTTTTTGTGTGAGGAATCTTCCCCCAAAGTTTGTAAAATTTCTTTTTGGTATACCCAATATATATTTGGGCAGTGTTCCTTGTTTTATACATGGTTCATTGAATGTGACGGACAAGGAAAATAAATGTTTTTTATATAATCATTTTTGTCTTTACTGTGTATATACTGTCTATACTCTTGTCCTTAGTTATTACTGTCCTAATCGTTGCCAGATAATACTATATAAATATATAATAGAATATATATATAATAGAACAGAATAAAGAATATAGTATGTGCGGGTGTGTAAGTGTGTATGTATAATTTCTGTGTATCAGGCTCTGGTGAATGGCACCCACAGGCTTACACGATAAAAAAACGATAAGACTTATCATTCGTTTTTACAATGAAGATTACTAACACATCTGGTTTTGGGATTTTGCTATATATCTAAAGATTCTTGAAAATAAATACAAAGAAGAATCTGCAATTTTATTGATCATGAATTGGCATCTCGGTTTAAGTCACTCTCTCACCGGTTCAATGTAGCTTCCTTGGAACATTTCTATAAAGACTTTCATGATAATTATTCAAATGAACTTTCCGCTATAGTACCTATACTTTATTAATTCAAGTGCAGTACTATATTGGCAACAAGGTCTCATCATTTTATAGTTGAAATGGCTAGATGTAACCTTCCCTAAGAATACTTTCATGATAATTGTTCTGATGAACTTTCCTTTATGGTACCTAGACTTTGTTAATATTACAGCTGAAATAGACAGATATATACGTATGCAAAAATAATATAACAGAAATATCTAGTCAGGTATTCCTACACTTATATTTACATAATCTTGATAAAATATAAAGAATATGCAATATTATTAGTCCTGATCTTACATCTCGGCTTCAGCCATTTTCCCATTGTTGTAACTTGACTTCCATGTGCCATTTTGAGAAATATTTTCATGGTAATTGTTCTGATAAACTTTCCTCTTTGGTATTTAGATTTAAATATTCATTGGGGTTTCATTTTTATAAAAACATTCTCCTACGACAGACAATTTGTACATGTAGGAACTAGTTAGGACTACATAGAGACTGAGAGGTATTACGGTATCTGTAGTAAGAATGGTAAGTAAGAATGTTTTGTTTTGGTGTAAGGAATACTGTGGTATGTTTGGGTCAATAATTGTGGCTGTAAGGATTATTGTGGTATGTTTGGGTCAATAATTGTGGCTAGCTAAGTTTAATTATGAAACAAAATAAGACCAGCCACCACCCATCCATTTTGGCCTTGTGTCACATTTTCGTATTTTACAAAATAAATATTGTTATCCATTTTGGTAGGTTGAATGGTCGGATGATTCTTTGATGAATTTAAAACATCAGTATATGGCAACTGAGTTTTTTGGGGCATATCATGAGAAAGGATGTGCGTTGTCGTGCAGTGGATATCGGCTTGGAATGAGAAATCGGGACGCCAACTTCCTTGCATTCACTTTCCCAAAAATACCCTTGGGAAAGGTATTAATCCATCTCTTCCCTCCAGTTATCGGTTAAATAACAGGACAGATTGGGTTTTATAACCTTGGTTAGCAACCAGTCTACCGCAGAAAGTAATGGCAAACTATACTGCAGGATAATCTTCTGCCCAGTCAGTCATGTCTCTTTCGAGACATGATCGCTCAAGTGTGTATTATGTGTGGCACTTAACTTACTGAATTGGGAAGGAGGATTTGGAAAGTCTGGTACTCACAAGACAGACTGAAGGCAAGAGGGACATGGTAAAACACCGCATGACATAGTTAATGAGCTTGACATGGCGGAACAGGGTTTGGGATAAATAACAGAAAGGCAACATTTATTAAGAGCTACAAGGGACAGGAAATTATAGAGAGCCATGACCACATTATACTCTGAGGGACATGGCGCTTGAAGAAGAATAACGGACTGTTAGCTAGGCCTCATCATATTGCTGTTGAAAATCATAGATATAACTGTAAGTTTTATTCTAATATTTTTTTAACACACTTCTCGTTTGAAGAACTATCTTCCAACTTCTTGCTTTCTTGTCGACTAAGTCCCTCATTTAATTACTATACGTGATACACGCTTAGGCGATCATGTCTCTTTCGATCCATGATTTACTGGGCAGATTTTCCCACAGTAGGTTGCCATTTCTTTTTGCGGTAGATTGGTTGCTAACCAAAGCTACAAAATGCTATCTGCCCTGCTATTCTTGAAGGAGAAGTGAAGGATTAATACTTTTCCCAAGGCTACTTTCGCATAAGTGAATGCAACGTTTTCAACTGGAATTCGAACTCGGCTCTTCGATTTCTCATCCCCAGCCAGTATTCATTACCCCACAACTTGAAAAAATTAAATGCAACGTCAATCGTCACCTTCTGTCTTTTAAAATCGTATTCTTTTATTCTCTCTCTTTTTAATTTATTTTACTCTCATTAACTCCTTATATCTTAGTAACTTTATCGCCTTGCTTAGAGTGAAATTATTTTAAAAGAGCTAATTGCTTTCTATATGCGTTTAGGTAGGACACCGTTTTGAAAGAGATTTTTGGAAAGAGAAATCAATTTACAAAGTACAAAGACCTTGTTTTTCTGCCATCAGAATGGCTGATGCTAAAATCCAAGAGAGCAACACTCTACCCTTTCTTGGGCTCATGTTTTCAACAGGTATATATAATCAATTTTTTCGTCTATTGTAAGGTAATTTGGTTCTACCAGAAACTGTTTATGAAAATCCATCTAGCACATTTAAAATTCTACCATTCATTCGTGTTTTGAATACTGTTACCTTATCTGGTCTGGTGCTCCTGCTACACCCCTGGAGATTTTTGACAAAATCCAGAAAAGGGTCTTTAATGTGATAAATCCTGACTACTCGTTTCGACGTAAGTCACTTTCTCACTGTTTTTTTTTTCTGTTTTTTTACAAATATTTTCATAGCAACTACACTGACGAGCCTTTTTCCCTGGTGACAAGACTACATGAATTTAAGTACATGAATATTGCAGTAATAATTTTATGCAGAATAAAATTTCTGTTTTCTGTTATTTAACCCATAAATGGGAGAATCGATGGATTCATACTTTTTACTTTTTGTAACGAACAAGACTGGAATTAGAACTTTTCTTTCCGATTTCACTTTACGAGCTGATGTTTGTTAAACATCAGGAATGATCTGCTGAGCCCTCACCCGCACGTCTGGAATCATGATTTTTAAGCGCAGCTTACATGTGACACAAGGCCGAAAGTATGGAGCACCCGATGAGGATCGAACTCACTACTCAATTATAACAGGTTTTAGTGAGACACGCTTGCTAAACATTACACTAAACTGAGATGCCCATCTGGAATGATCTGCTAGGCAAGTTCTACTACAGATTCCTGGGAAAGTCTTCGAAATAAATGAGGATAGATTATTATTTTATGCTAAAAAAGTTTCTTGTAGATGATCACAGAGTCGAGCTTCTGCGCGACTGACGGGATAAATTGCGAGATTGGCTTAGAAAATGAGAAAGAACGAACTTGGATTTGATAAAAGGGATATAAATAAAGTAAAAAAAAATTAAGTTGGTCGTATCAAAAAGAAATATGGCACCATGGTGATAAGAAAAAAAAACGAAAAGGTTGTAGAATTAACACCGACACTAGTAAAAGAAAAATCGATTTGCGGGAACCAATGAAAGGAAGGAACAAGAAAAAAGGGTTTAAATGAGAAAAGGAAATGATGAGACTCAGTCGATGTTGGTAGCGGAGAAATGATAACGTTGAAAGCTAAAAGCAGGGACTACATCACTGAGAACGCAAAGTCATTCACGGCATTTTCTCTTCCTCTCTAAATCTTTCTGACGCTCGGCACCATTAGCGCTATAAGTGCTTCTTCCAGACGACTACAGACGGTAATCAGAGGTCAGTATGTATCAAAGGTGCCGCTTCACTAGCGTGTAAAGCTGGGCGTAGTGAAGCGTCGCGCCAAACCAAGCACGTTACGCTTCGACACGCGTCCGCTTTCCCTCCGTTCTCAAAAATACGCTTATGCATAACCATTAAATTATCTAACAGCCTATCCGACTTATTTCCAAAACTTTTTATTTTTCATTTTTATGAAGACAGGTGCGACAACAGGATCTGCAGGGAAATAGGCAAGAACAGAATTCCGAAAAAAAAATCTCTAGGAAAAATTGTACCAAATATCTATACAGGAATAATCTTTTAGAAATTAGCTAAATTCTGACGTACCCGCCATACAACTTAAATCTTCTTCAATTAGGTTTAGGAAAATAAAAAAAAACAACAACAAAAAAACGACATTTATTAAGAAATACAAAGAAGAGGACATTGTGGAGAGTCATAATCGCATAAGTCTTGAGCGGAAATCGAGCATAAAGATAGAGAAACTCTAGTCTGAAAGGTTAAAATGTTGGTTCGTGTATTTAGTAATAGAACAATTGCAGATTTTCTAAGCACTGCATAGATATGGCACAAGGCCGAAAGTATAGGGTACCCAGTGAGGATCGAACTCACTACTGAGTTGTAACGGGTTCTAGCGAGATAATCCTGTTAACCATTACACCACATCGAGAGTAATTTGTTAGGGCAGTCTAAGACTTAGCTATAACAATGACTCTTGAAAATTTCCTGTTCTTTGTATCTCTTAGAAAATATTTTCTTTTGCTATTTCGCTTAAATTCTGTTCTGCCAATCCAATCTCACTAAATTATACTCTGATTTCTTCTGATTCATTGTCTTTAATCTATCCTCTGAGTATCAGATTCTCCCACCCCTCTTTTCTCATTTTTCGCCATAGAAATTTCAACTCTCTCTTGCTGATATGAAGTATAAGTTTCCTTTTTATTTCTACATTCTCTAAAATTTCTTCTTTGCTTACATCTTTCGTCCACGGTATCCTCAGCATCCTTCTGTAAAACTAAATTTCTCTTCAAGTCTCTTCTTAATTTTTGAGTAAATCATCCTTTCACAGAAACTGTTTAACTACTGCCTTTCTGCTTCCTGCTTTCCTGCATGCTGGAAATTCTCCTCAGTCGTTCCTGTCTTTAAGAACTGTGGTGAACCCTCGGACCCATCCAACTATCGCCCTATCAGTCTTCTACCAATATTCGGGAAAGTGTTCGAGGCTATAATCAATGCTGAAATAGTTCATCATCTCACCGCCTACAAACTGTTCTCCGACAAGCAATATGGATTCCGATTTGACAGGTCCACAGCCGACCTGCTAACAACTGTAACGGAGTACATGCTACAGGCCCTTGATGAGTCTGACGAGGCTCGCGCGGTTGCTCTGGATATCTCCAAGGCTTTCGACAGGGTTTGGCACCCTGGCCTCCTATGCAAACTACGCGGTTATGGTATTACCGGTCGCCTGCTTGACTTAATCCAATCTTTCTTAAATAACCGCAAAATGAAGGTCGTTCTGAATGGGCGTGCCTCTTCGTCCTACAGCACGAATGCTGGTGTCCCACAAGGCTCTATCCTGGGCCCAACGCTCTTCCTTATTTTCATCAACGACCTCCCAGATGAGATCAAGTCCCAAGTAGGCATCTACGCTGATGACACGACAATATACTCCCGCTCCAGTAAGAAACCTGTCGTGGCGGACAGACATAATCTCGCTGCTGACCTTGAGCGGGATCTACACTCTGTGGTGAACTGGGGCAAGAAGTGGCTTGTCAACTTCAATTCCTCTAACAACCAAGCTGTTGTCTGTCAACCATTACAGGCAACCTCTTCTGCCTCCCATAAGCATGGACCAGATGATTCTCCCGGAGAGTAATACACTACGCCTCCTCGCACTTACCCTGTCCTCAGACCTCAAATGGAAGCACTATATTGAATCCATAGCAAAATCTACTGCTAAGAAGATTGGGTCACTATGTCGATCCAGGATGTTTTTTCCACCTGAATCCATCCTGCATATATACAAGTCAACCATCCGTCCGTGCATGGAGTACTGCTGCCATTTATGGTCAGGTGCCCCTGCCGTTCTCCTCAGTGTTCTTGACAAGCTCCAAAGGAGAGTCTGTAATGTGATAGGTACTGATCTGGCGACTCGTCTGCAGCCACTTTCCCATCGTCGAAATGTGGCCTCCCTCTGTCTCTTCTATAAATACTTTCATGGCTTCTGCTCGGATGAGCTTAAGTCACTGATGCCTCCTCAACAGGTGTTTACCCGTGCAACCAGACTGGCAACTGGGTCCCACCCATTCACAGTCAGGTTAGCCAAACGCAGACGACAATTCTACTCCTGCAGCTTCCTCTCTCGCACTTCCCGCCTGTGGAACTCACTCCCGTATTCTTGCTTTCCTGACGGCTACGACCTCCAGAAATTTAAAATCAAATTTAATACTCACCTACTAACCACTGGACTCTAGCTCTCTCTCCTCCCCTGTATAATCTTCACGTTCTCTCCGTCCATGTATCTGTCATTGCACCTGCTTTCTCAGCTTTCTATTGTTCCTTTCTAACTAGCTTGTACTCCTCACTCTTTTCTAATTAATCTTTCTACATTTATGTAACCCCCCTGCACATCAGTGGCGTTTCTGCCTTGCTCGGGGTGAAATGATTAAAAAAAAAAAAAAATATCAGAAATTAGCTGTAACGTCGACAGATGTTATTATCATTCATTTCGCAATGTTCCCAAGTCACACCCCTGAAGATGATCTCCGAAATAGATTGAAAGTAATTGCGAACATTGAGAAATGAATGATAACAACATCTGTCAACATTAAAGGACATTTCTGACATCTTTCAATTATAAAAGATTTATCCGTGAGTATGAACAGATTTTACTAAAAATAAGCAAACACAACGACTGCAATTTATTTAATCTGACATATAAATATAGTTTACAAATAGCATATATATATATATATATATAGAGAGAGAGAGAGAGAGACAGACAGACAGACAGACAGACAGACAGAGACAGAGAGAAAGAGAGTAAATTTCTGATTCAGAGTTTTGTTATTAATTTATTTCAAATAAATTAAATATAATATTATTCTAGAAACTGTAGTAACAAAATTATTTCCGACCATATCTGGTGGGCTGCCTCTGCTATTCCCCTAGGGGTCCTTGACAAAATCCATCGGAGAATCTGTAATGTGATCGATCCCGACTTGGCAGCTCAGATACAGTCACTTTCTCACCGGCGCAATGTGGCTTCCCTGTGTCTCTTCTACAAAATTTCACGGCATCTTCTCCGATGAACTTAGCTCTCTGATGCCCCCTGTGAATGAATTTACTCGAGCCACAAGATTAGCAACTACGTCCCACCCTTTTACTGTGAAACCAATAAAATGTAAACGCAAATTCTCCTCCAGCAGCTTCTTTTTTCGCACTTCCCGTCTGTGGAATTCCCTTCCGTTTTTTTTTTTTTTTTGCTTCCCCGACAGCTACAATCTTCAATAAATCTAAATTTAAAATCAATAGTCATCTCCTATCTCACTAACCTGCATTCACTCTCTCAAAATCCTTTCTCCGTCCACTCCACTCTCATCAGTATTCCCATCTTCTCTTACCCACTTCCTGACACCCCCTAAAACTTGTCACTCTTTCTCATAACTTTCCTCCTATGTAACCCCCTGTGCACCAGTGGCAGTAAACTGCTTGCTTGATAATATATATATATATATATATATATATGTGTGTGTGTGTGTGTGTGTGTGTGTGTGTGTGTGTGTGTGTGTGTGTGTGTGTGTGTGTGTCCTTGTGCAAATTAATTTAAAGAACTGTTTTAGTTTCCTTCCTTTCTGTGACACTTTGCCCCCGGCTGGCTCTGTGCCCCTGGTTCGGAACCTGTTGTGATGATAATGACCGGAACCTGAGCGGGTTGATGCTATCGAAACGGCACCAATTATGATGACGCTCTCGGGTCGCTAATCATGATGATGGCCTCGTCACAGTAGCTGGTCCTCAAAACGTCTATTACAACGGTGAACTTTTCTGCCTACGCTGTGTTCTTTGATCTCAGAAAAGTTACGTTGAAAACCTGGTAGCTGTTTCTCTACTACCACAAACCAGTCAGGGCACAAAATAAATACGGCACAAAAAAAAAAAAAATGAGTAAGTTCGAAGACGCCTAGATAAGTTACGAAAGAAAGTCTTTATATATATATATAATTAATTATAAAAGCGGAATATACACTCGCCGAATTTCAAAGTTTACAACGGAGAGAAGGAATCGTTTAAGTAATCAGAGCTTTCGATTTTCCTAAAAAAAAGTATTTTCATATCAGTGCGAGGTTTCGTTAAGCATAATCAGAACGTTCGATTTTCCAAATAAAAACAAGTATTTTCATCGCTCTTTACCGAAGCTTTTACGGAAACGGCCGAAGTGGAGCGACGTGGCGGCTGATGATGACGGCGGTGGGGTCGTTTGGTCTCTGTTGCTCGACAACTCTGAAAAACTTCCAAAATCTCTCAAATTCTCGGCTCTTTACCGAAGTTTTACGGAATCGTCCAAAGTTGAGCATTCTGGTAATAATAGATTCGTCTTGTATCCTTCGCTCGGCAATAACAAAATCTCCTTTCAGCTAGTTTAAATCTTTCTCGGTTCATTCAGTTTCTATACATCCTTAGCTAGGACTCTATCGGAGGCACAGTATTCGACTTTAACTCTTTTAAGTTGATCGGCGGCAGGCTTTTCTACGTTTTTTTTACATCTTTAACCATGAGTCCTAAGGAAGGCGACCAGTCTGTCTCTACGGCTGGCACCCCAATCAGCATGGCTCCCGGTTGGGAACTCTTTTCCCTCAGTCGTTACATCTTGACTGCAACTAACTCACTACTCAACTGATTTTTCTCACTGGGGTCTCGATTTTTACAGTTGTCCCCAATTCTCTTAGGGGATGCCGCGAGACCCATGATATCTTTATGCAAATCAGATTCTTGACCAATGAGATTATTTTCCATCAACACGATTTAATATCAACACCTTACATGACGTCATGTCATTTTATCCTCTTCTTCAAAATTACATCATCTTAGGTTTTCAAAAAAAATTAAAATTATTTCCCAGCAGATGTGGTAGTAAAGACTTGACCTTAATTTAACCCCATCAAGAGTTCTGACAAGTTGTTGTGACTACCGCAATTTACCGCAAAACAATTCGCTTCGAATACAATAAAATTATATTTTTCTTCTTTCTCAATTTTCAGCTAATTTCAATATTTTTCGAATTTTACAAGTACATAGTTATTAAATATTTTCAAATAAACCTCATATGACAAATTACAATAAAGCACAACTAACAATACCACTCGTAACAATTTTCCCACTCCGTTGTATTAAACCACAAAGTATATTTACGTGGAAATAGGATTACACGTTCACCATTTAATAAAACTTCATCAGAAATGAGATTTTTTATAATCATATCGCCCCAAGCAAGGCATTTTACTGCCACTGTTTTACAGGGGGTTACATAGAAGGAAAGTTATGAAAAGTATTGAAAGCATTTGTAGAAGAGACAAAGGGAAGCCACATTGCGCCGGTGAGAAAGTGACTGTATCTGAACTGCCAAGTCGGGATCGATGACATTACAGATTCTCCGTTAGATTTTGTCAAGGACCCCTAGGTGGATAGCAGGAATACCCGACCAGATATGGCAGCAATATTCAATGCACGGGCGGATGGTAGATTTATATATGTGCAGGATTGTTTCAGACGGGAAAGAAATTCCTGGATTTACACGGAGAACCGACTTTCTTAACAGTGGATTTAGCTATGGATTCTATATAGTCATTTCATTTGAGATCTGTTGTGAGAGTTAACCCGAGGAGGTGTAGTGTTTTGCTTTCATAGAGACTAGCCTGATCCATGCTAATGGGATCAGATATGAAATTTATCTGATATTTTTGTATTGCTACGGTTTTCGTTGGTTAAGCAAACTTCACGTGCATTTGACTTGTCAAGCAGCATCCGTTTGCATAATTCCTGTGTGTAAGTACATCATTAATCTAGTTTATCTATTCTAAATTCGGATGTTAATCTATATAAGTAAGTGTGTATGTGTGTGTGTCTAGTAAGTATAATCTATGTTTGGATGTTGTCCGCTTATTGATTTGGGGACATTGTTACGTCAGACACCGGTTGTGGTAGTTAAGATCCGTTAATTTTTTTTAAGACTCGATGCAATAAACGTTGATGATGAACTATAATATTTATTGACGTGTGGGTAGAGTTTGTAAAATATTTATCAGGATTCCCTCGAAGTATTTTTTGACGTAAAGAATTATGTTTCTTTTTGTTTGTGTTGTAATTAGAATGGGATTTGTTAAAAAAAAAAAAAGTTATGGCCGGTTTTGTTTCTGTTTATTACGAGTGGCTTTAAATGGTTTTCCTAATATCCTCAAATCAGAATGCGGACAATTTCAAAGTAAAAATTATGTTAGATAACCTCCAAGCGAGAAAAACAAAGAAAGGTATGCTCATCAGATGACCTCCAAGCGAGAACATTGAAAGGTGTGTTCATCAGCAAGAGAAAAAGGCCAAGATGTTAACCATATATTAGTGATATTAACATCACGCAGGTGATGAAGATTAAATATCTGGGAAAACAATTTTCCAGGGGAGAGAAAATTCGACACCACAATCCAAACACATATAGAACTAGCGAAAGAAAATTTCGAAAGCTAAGTAAAGTGATGGGAAATAGAAAGCATTTCGTTAGAAACAAAGAAAATCGCAATGAATTGCTATATGATATTGTTATGGTGCCCTTCCACGAAGACTGAATTCTTCCTCTTATATGTAATTGCCTGCGTGACTTCCGAGACCAGTCAACGGGAGAGCAGTTAACGAAGGCAGTTAACAGCATTTAAAGAGTAGCTAAGACAGCAGGTGACGACAGCTACTAGTCAGGCAATCAGTCAGTTAAGTGCTATACGTGATACACGCTTGGGCGATCATGTCTCGAAAGAGATCTGACTGACTGGGCAGAAGATTATCCCGCAGTAGATTGCCATTGCTTTCTGCAGTGGAGTGGTTGCCAGCCAAGGCTATAGAACCCAATCTGTTCTGATATTTAACCCATAACTGGAGGGAAGAGACGAATTAATACCTTTTCTAAAGAGAATTTGCGCGTAAGTGAATGCAACGAATTCAACAGGAATTTGAACTCAGCTTCCCGATCTCTCGTTACAAGCCGATATCCACTGCAACACAACGCACATTGAATTGTGAGCACAAAAGAAGCTCAAATCTTCAGGGTGCGATTAGTAAATAGTCGCCGTTTTTTTTAAGTTCGTGCATGCTCGTTGTTTGCTTTTGATTTTGTCGACTGCACAATATAGAAGGGTCAGTTGGGCAACGTCTGTAAGACAAAGAGCACCATGACGCAATTCACTCTGCCAGAAATACTGTACTGTTTGCATTTCTGCCGGAAGCTTTAATACGCACATTTCAGAGTGTTTGGGTGTTAACCTGAGGACACTGACTTTTACTTATTTTTGCGTAACTTATACATCGCACACTGTATCCTCATAGTAGCATTTTGAATTATACCATACCGAAAACAAAGTCACTCTGTTCGTATAGGCTGGATAAGGTCAAATTGACAGCTGATCTCCAAAATTATCCACCTTCTGTTGTTATCTGGGGCAAGAAATGGCTTGCTAATTTTATCAACTTCAAAACGAAACTGCACCCCATCAATCGTCTGGGAGATCCTTTTCTTTCTTTCAAGAGCAAAGCTCCAGAAGAGTGACTTGTTGTGCCTTCCTAGGCTAACGTTTTCCGATAACATAAAGTGGAAAAATTATATTGAATTCACTGCTAGTTCTGACGCTAAGAAAGCTGATTCAAAGATGTCGTACTTGAAACATTTTCACGCCAGAATCTATCTTAATTATTTTGGCGTAATTTAGGCGGTAATTTATCCATCTCACACTGTATCGTCATAGTAGGGTGCAATTTTGAATTTACACCATACTGTAAACAAAATTACTCCTCTCTCATTGGTTCGATAAAGTCAAATTCACAGCCGATCTTCAAAATGATCTACTATTGGTACTGACCTGGCACCTCGGGTTCAGTTACTTTTTCACTGGTGCAATGTAGATTCCCTGTAGCTTTGCTATAAATACTTTTATGATAAAGGTGCTGAACGTTCTTATATTACATCCAGTATCAATGAATTAAATCGCAGTACTAAGTTAGCGGCAAGGTGTCATCAATTCACAGTTGAAATGGCTAGACGCAACCGTAAGTTCTATGCTAACAGTTCCTTTTATATCGCTTCTCGCTTGTAGAACTCTCTTCCGGCTCCTTGCTTACCCAGCATGGTATCGTCATTTTATAGTTAAAGTGACTAGATGTAACCGTAAGTTCTATGCTAACAGTTCCTTTTCTCGCACCTCTCGCTTCTGGAACTCTCTTCCAGCTTTTTATTTTCCCAGCAAGCTCTCATCATATTACAGTTGAAATAGCTAGATGTAACCATAAGTTCTATGCTAACAGTTTCTTTTATTGCACTTCTTGCTTGTGGAACTCTCTTCTGGCCTTCTTGCTTCCCTGGCATGGTCTCATCATTTTACAGTTGAAATGGCTAGATGTAACCGTAAGTTCTATGCTAACAGTTTATTTTATCGCACTTCTTGCTTGTGGAACTCTCTTTCGGCTTCTTACTTCCCTGACAAGGTCTCATCATATTACAGTTGAAATGGCTAGATGTAACAGTAAGTTCTATGCTAACAGTTTCTTTTATTGCACTTCTTGCTTGTGGAACTCTCTTCCAACTTCTTGCTTCCCTGTCAAGGTCTCATCATTTTACAGTTGAAATGACTAGATGTAACCATAAGTTCTATGCTAACAGTTCCTTTTCTCGCACTTCTTGCTTGTGGAACTCTCTTCCAGCTTTTTTATTTTCCAGGCAAGCTCTCGTCATTTTACAGTTGAAATGGTTAGATATAACCATGTTCTATGCTGACAGTTTCTTTTTCTCGTACTTTTCATTTGTGGAACTCTCTTCCAGCTCCATGCTTTCCAGCCAAACTTGATCTTCTGAAATTTAAATAGAATTTCAACTCGTATCTACTCTTTTCTTTACTGTTATATTTTTCTCGCTTCCTAATTGTTTCTCTACTTTTCCTATAATTTCAAACTTGTGTTTTGTTTTGTTTTTTTGCTGTTTTGCGTGGGTGATGTAGTTAAAAAAGAGAAAAGAAATACACAAAACTGATTAGTCTTATATGATTGTGTCTGAGACCATCTAGTATCGCTGGCAAGTTTAGTCGCGAAACAGGCGGTTAAAACTCTTTATTGAATTAATGGTACGGTTTTCATTTATAATCACGAAATATCAATATTTTATGAATTATTCAAACTTTTATAATCCCTTTTATTGTTTTATGATATTACGTTTCAGCCAGACGGTATTCCGACCGTCTGCATCCGGTAATTAATGATTTTCTTTCATAATTTTAGTTTTTCTTTCTTGTCTTATGATAAAAATCATTTAGTACCAAAGATATGTTTCCAATTTCCAAAAGACTATAGAGAAATTTTGAAGAGCATATCGGATAAAAAATATGAGTCTAATCAAAAACAGGGAACAGGGTCATAAGGATAAAATATTTTCTCTCGCCAAAATAAAGAATATGCTACTGTGAGTAAATTGTCATTTTTTTTTCTAGCAGTCTTCCAATAGAAACCTCAAGAGCCACACAAAGTAGATTGATTGATTCCTTTTCTTCAGCTTATCAACCATTAAAAGCTAGAAATATATTAGAGTGTAAGAATTTGGGTGGGGGAGATAAAATTGTTTTAGTGAGACAGGGAGGCACGGTAGCGTAACAAATAGTGTCTAAGTCTACGAAATCAGAAAGCCAAGTTCAACTTCAGTTTAGTTGATTACATTCACTTTGGTGCTAATACCCTTAGGGAAGGGGAGAATCCAAATCGTCTCTCCTTAGCTAAGGGTAAATATTAGGACACACTGGGTTACAACTGCCTTGGGTGACAACCGGTCTAGAAGAAGAAAACTCTAAATTCAAAACTGTATGTAACGCTTCGGTCTGGTTAGGAAAACTCTGAATTCAAAACTTTATGTAGCCCTGATGAATCACATACTATGAGGCAGCTAAGGAAAGGATCATTCCCATTGATTCAATGTTCCCGACTACGGTCTACTCCGGTCTATGAGAATGAAAACTCTAAATTCAAAACTGTATGTAATGCTGGTGACGCGCATACTATGCAGCTAAGCAAAGGATCGTTCTTATTGACTCGATGATTCCAACTGCAGTCGACACCTTTTAGACAATTCTTACTAAGCTACAGGAAGACGAGGTGGATTCATGTCTGGAAGAAGAAGGGGCTGCTGCAACGAACTTAACGGAAATTGAAAATTGGCTCTCTGAATCTCAATTCTGAGCAATTATTCATTACACCACCTACGAATCCAAGATTACAGCACCTGGTGTTCCCAAGCGGTATAGGCACCTATTTCAGAACTCACCCTGTTGGGTTGAGCCGGCTTTCTTCCTCATGGAGAAAGATTCATTGGGATTAGTTTAAGGGAAGGGTCCCAAGTACTATCCTGTGTAGACTAGTTGCCAGCGAAGGCTATAGAACCCAAACTGTCCTGCTGTTTAATCTATAACTGGAAGTGATGGATTAATACTTTTACTAAGGGTATTAGCGGGTAAGTGACTGCAGAACTCAGCTCGTCTATTTCTCGTTCCGAGCCGACATTAAGCGGTGTTTCAACGTGATGTGGCTGTTAAGTCTACTCAAGATAGTCTTACCGAATGAGACGTGTAATTTGGATGTAAGCTTAGGAAGTCGATAGTGAGGCTAATGTGGATAAAGGCGATACGTAAGAGAGGAACAGTATAGAAGCATCCAAACGGGAGTTTTTTCGAAAAAAAAAAATAGTGGAATTTTCTTATTAGAACACGGCAGAATTGGGAATGATTCGGAACCATGTATAAGATCCGTCATTAAAGAGTCTGGTTGAATGTTGTTATCTTGTACCGTTCTAAAAAGAAAAGTACTTGATTACTTCTGACATTTTCTAACTTTCCAAGAGCCAGATCAGACAAATGAGGTGACATGTGGAACGGAGCTACCCAATCCACATATTCTAACCCCGACGGAGGCGGTGAAATGCTTTCCACCCCGCAACATTTTTTTCACAGAAACGAAACGTTGCTACCTTCCCACTAGTTTATCGCTCTTTTTATGGCATATGTTCAGGTGAGCTATATTCCTTGACCCCATAAGTCCAGAGTTTTACAGGATCCTTTATGCAGTGTATGCTGAGTTTTCATATTCCATTCCAGTGCTTACGGCCATATCACGTTGAATACACCGGTTCTCGCTTGATCACCGAAGTTAAGCAACGTTGAGCCTGGTCAGTACTTAGATAGGTGACTGCTTGGGAATACCAGGTGCTGTAAGCGTTTAGTGACGGATGTGCGTGCTTACGGCCATATCACGTTGAATACACCGGTTCTCGCTTGATCACCGAAGTTAAGCAACGTTGAGCCTGGTCAGTACTTAGATAGGTGACTGCTTGGGAATACCAGGTGCTGTAAGCGTTTAGTGACGGATGTGCGTGCTTACGGCCATATCACGTTGAATACACCGGTTCTCGCTTGATCACCGAAGTTAAGCAACGTTGAGCCTGGTCAGTACTTAGATAGGTGACTGCTTGGGAATACCAGGTGCTGTAAGCGTTTAGTGACGGATGTGCGTGCTTACGGCCATATCACGTTGAATACACCGGTTCTCGCTTGATCATCGAAGTTAAGCAATGTTGAGCCTGGTCAGTACTTAGATGGGTGACTGCTTGGGAATACCAGGTGCTGTAAGCGTTTAGTGACGGATGTACATTGTGGTGCAGTGAATATCGGCTCGGAAAGAGAAATCGGTGAGCCGAATTCGAATTCCAGTTGAATACCCTGCATTCACTTAAGCACTGGTACCCTTGGGAAAGGTATTAATCCATCCCTTCTCTCCAGTTATGGCTTAAATAACAGGGTAGGAATTGGGGTCCCTGCCCTTAAAAACAAATCCCAATGAATCTTGATACTCGAAAAGAAAAAATATTACTAGACACAAAACTTATATAAAAACAACAATAAATTGTTGAAAGAAAAAGGTATTACCAGCAATAAATAAATAAAGTTTAGTTGGCAATAAATGACCCGCCGAGGTTGATATGCCATAAAACAAACCAACCAACCATTCTAATAGAGGAGAATTTCGACTCAGACGGCTTATTTTCCAGTCTTGATTGAATTCAGCAACATGCACGCGTCCTTGCTGGTGATGAATCATTTTCCACTTTACAATCCGTTCCCCATAGATACCATACCGCATGCCTATCACCACTATATCACTATTTCCATAGCAAATATTCTTTTAAGGAAATAATTTATTTCTACAGTTAAGCCCTTCACAGATATTTCATTCAGACATCTACCAAATTACAGCTATTCTATGGAATAGACTCCAGAGAGGATGCTTCCCCGATTACTACAATCTTATATTCTTCAAGTCTTGAGTCAGCCGTTATCTTTCGTACGTGTCCTTATCAATTCTACCTCTTACTTTATAACATTCTACATCGATTGTACAGGATAATGTTATTGTAAATGTTCTCATGATCCTATATTTTATGTCCATACATAGATCTTATTCAGATGCACCTTTTACGTTAAGTGGCTCTTGAGCCCTATTGGCTGAATAATTAGTAAGGAAATAAAATTGCTGGAGAAACGGAAACTGAGATGAAACAACAAAAATGAAAATCTGAATCATTTGTATTTTAATGAAGTGACTTAGTTAACAGTCTTTGGTATGTTGATTGGTTAATTGGTTGGTTGGTTGGTTGGTTGGTTGGTTAATAGGTTGGTTGGTTGGTTAGTTGGTTAATTGGTTGGTTGTTTGTTTGATTTGTTGGTTGGTTGGTTGGTTGGTTGGTTGGTTGGTTGGTTGGTTGGTTGGTTGTTTGATTTGTTGGTTGGTTGGTTGGTTGGTTGGTTGGTTGATTTGTTGGTTGGTTGGTTGGTTGGTTGGTTGGTTGGTTGGTTGGTTGGTTGTTTGATTTGTTGGTTGGTTGGTTGGTTGGTTGGTTGGTTGGTTGGTTGATTTGTTGGTTGGTTGGTTGGTTGGTTGGTTGGTTGGTTGGTTGGTTAATGGTCGGTTGGTTGATTTGTTGGTTGGTTGGTTGGTAGGTTGGTTGGTCGGTTGGTTGATTTCTTGGTTGGTTGGTTGGTTGGTTGGTTGGTTGGTTGGTTGGTTGGTTGGTTGTTTTTGATTTATCGGTATATCAACCACTGTTGGTTACTGAACACTGAAACCTAAATATTTTGGATACAATTTTATTTCCTATTTATTATTCATTAATATTTCGATATCATAATCTCATCTTCAGAATGATAGGAGAACTTGATTTCACGTCCGCTGGTGGACCGTGCCTTTAAACGAATTTTATTTATTTATTTAATCACTTCACCCTAAGCAAAGCGACCGCCACTAGTGAGCAGGGGTTTATAAAGACAGAAGTAACTGGGTACAGAGGGAGATGAAAGGATAAAAATAATGAAATTTTAAAAGATAGATGACAGTTGGCGTTGCATTTAAATTTAAATCAGGGACGCGATAAAACGAAAGGGAGTTTCACAGGCGGGAAGAAGAAGAATGGAAACTGTTAGCGGTTACATTTAACTATTTCAACGGTAAAAGAGGGGAACTAGATACCAATCTACCCAGTCAGTTATGGGCCATACGTGATCATGTCTCGAAAGAGGCTTAATTAACTGGGCAGAATATTTTTCTGCAGTAGGTTATCATTACTTTTTGTGGTAGACTGGTTGCCGACCAAAACGCTACAAAACCCAATTTGTCTTGCTATTTAGCTGTAGAGAAAAGAGTTGTATTAATAACTTTCCGAAGGGCATTTGCGCGTAAGTGAATGCAACGAATCGTTTAGAGCCGATATCCACTGTAATAGCACGCTTAAATTTTATTTTGGGGAGTGGGGAAAATAATAAGTTTTAAAGATACAAGTCTTACTAATTCACCCATAGCTGAAAAAAAAAAGAGGTGAATTCATACTTTTTCAAACCGGAATTGGAACTCGGCTCTCCGATTAACAGTTCCAAGCCACTATCCAGTACACCATCAAAGCTTACAGCACCTGGTATTCCCAAGCGGTCACCCATCTAGATACTAGCCAAGCTCGACGTTGCTTAACTTCAAAGATCATACGAGTGCCGGTATTTCAGAGTGTGATTTGACGATAAGCGTTTGCCTTTAGCAGCCTTAGCTTTTTGTGGCAGATTTAATAAGGACAACGTGCATGAAATTTGGGATAAGCTCAAATATTGTCGGAATTGGACAGCTTCTGCTTCGAGGAAAATACTGGATCCAGTCGCACGTGATTGTACAGGAAACGGTGTTTCAACCGGATGTGGCCGTCAGCCTCGTTAACAGTCTGAGCAGACAGTACGAAATCCACGAGCAAAAAACGAAAAAATGTTCCTGTATTTACTGACTGATTTTGCTGAAAACAACGAAAAGAGTACACGACTTTTATGCGATATCTGTCCTCTTATATAGCAATGAATGCTGGACGATCTCCTCAAAGATGAAGGATAGACACAAGGCAATAGAAATGTGGTTTTACAGAAGGATATTGAGGATACCATGGACCAAACATTAAGCAACGACAAGGTTTTGGAGAAGATGTAAGCGAAAATGAAACTTATTCTTAGCATCAGGAAGAGACAGTTGAGGTGTCTAAGACGCGTAATGAATGAGGAGGGATGGCTTGGAAAATGTAATACTCACAGGATTGATAGAGGAATTTGTAGCGAGTTTTGGGGGAGATACCGAGAGTAAAAATGTCAAGAGTGAAAAAGAATAAAAAGATGTGGAGAGCCATGATAGCCTACGTCCTGAAAAGAAACTGCACACGAAGACAAAGAAAATGATTTTAAGAAAGTTAAGTTTAACTAGTTTTTCTTTCACTCTCTTCAACGACTAAAAATACATGCAAAGTGAATTTAAAGATTATCTCCCTTTTGCATTTTATTTAAAGTCAGAAAAAACTTTTAGATTCTAAGAATATTTTAGAAATAATAATGATTCGACTAATTAACCCATAATTGGTGAGAAAGTGGCAGATTTATAACTTTTTCCAATGGTATTTTCGCTAAAGTGATTATGACGAATCCAACTGGAAGTAGAACACGGATCTCCGATTTCCAATTCCTAGATCTATTACACAATCCGCACACCTAAGCTTGCGTTTGGTATTCCAAAGTGGACACCCATCTAGATACTGACTATGCTCGACGTTGCTCAACTTCAGCGATCGTATGAGAGAACTCCAAATGACAGGATGTTATTTATATTAAATATATCAACATAAGTTGATAACATTTAGTCATTCTTGCTATATTCTAAGAATCTTTTAGAGATAATTATTATTTATTGATACGAGACCTCAAAAAGATAGTATGCTATATGTGTTAAACATATAATGTCTAATATTCAATGCACACTTGTTTTAAAAAAAGTGATCGTAAGATATACATGACCGTTAAAGAGAAATCTGAATGAAGTTTGTAAGTATTAAGAACATGTTTTAACTCTAGAACCAGGTATATTATAGGTTAACAAACACTCCGCTATCTTCGACCCGAATGTATTGACACACTTATGCAAATTATGGGACTTTATAATTTTAATTTATTACTTTATATATATATATATATATATATATATATTTCTATTATTATTCTATCTATATTTTTATTCTATATATATAGATTGAAAACCAACAAGAAATTAGAATAAAATAGCAATATATATATATATATATATATATATATACATATATATATATAGCACAATGATAATCCACGTATACTGTCTTAATCAGAATAGGAAAAACTACTAAAAAGTTGTAAGTTAAAAATGTGTATTTTTTTTTGACAGGAATTAATTATTTCTATTATTATTATATATATATATATATTTGATATTTCAGACCGGTCTCGGCCTTTCATCAGAAACAAATGATTTTAAAATTTTAAAAATTTTACGCTCTCACACCCTGATTGAGCACTCTGGAAGAATGGTAGACTTTGAAAAACAGTAGCTACTCTCGCATGCACGCATCGCTCATTCACTAATGAATTAGAGCACTCTGGCTATTAGGCGTATATAATGACAATATACATGCTAAAAAGGCTGCATTCTTCTACCGAACTCCCATAGCCCAGAGGTAGAATCGCCGACTGACGCCAATTCGGTCGGGTTTTAATCCTGGGTTAGAAACAATCGGAGTCTAACCGTACTGATGAGCTGTGCTACAGCAAAACAGATCTGTCTGCGGATGATTATATATATATATATATATATATATATATATATTACATATTACTACGGTCTGTAATGCAAAAGAAAGTATATATATATATATATATATAAGTTAAATACATGGATTGAAAATCGGCAAGAAGATAAAATAAAAACAGACCAAAGTATGAAATGTGTCATAATATTACATGTTTCATTCTTATTAAGATTCTTCAGAGATCTGTTTAAAGACAAGAAATTGAAACACAAACGTTTTATCTTTTAAAAACAGAGACAGTATACCGGAATGTTGTATATAGTTTGATTCTTAACCCTAAAGAACATTCCATAGAATCAAACCAACATTCTAACACAGTCTCATTGTTTTTAAACGTTTTTTTTTTTATTTTTCATTTCTTGTTTTGAACAGATCTATAAAGAAGCTTAATCAACGTGAAACATTTTAGATGAAGACATATTTCCTACTTTGTTTTTAATTTATTCTATCATCTTGTCAGATTTCAATCCATATATTCAGTTCATATATGCATGTGTGTGTGTGTGTGTGTCTGTCTGTCTGTCTGTATTCAATTAATAAATAAATGTTTTGAAGGACTTATCTCATTGACCTACTCCAGTGTTTTGCTTCAAATCGCTCGTTTAGGTTAGATTTTTGATAAATCTATTGAAATTATTACCAGGCCTTGTAATTCTACTCCTCGGATTACTTTATTTAGTACTTAGGATAATACATTAGTCATTAAAATTGATTTCCCAAAACGGAAACGACTTGTTACTTAACCTAACAACAGTGCATTACTGTTATTGCCACAAAAATTAAGCAAAAAATGTTTACCATTGCCAACAAACTAAAAAATAAAATTAGGCAATGCTTGCCATTCGACGCAAGAAAAACTTCACTCCTGCTTTTCTTGTTTTTCTGGTAGAAAATAAAAAGAAATATGGAATATTGGACTAAATCTACTTTTCTGTTTTCTTGGTCATTTTAGCTTTATTGGTTTACCGTTGAATTTGGCTTAGTGAAAGAAAATGGTGAAATCCGAGCCTACGGGGCCGGCGCGTTGTCTTCATATGGCGAATTGATGCACTCTTTGTCGGATGTGCCCGAGAAGAAAGAGTTCAACGCAGCCACGACCTCGGTGCAAGAATATTCGGACTACGACCTGCAACCCATCTATTTTGTGGCCGAATCATTTGACGACATGAAGGAGAAGATGAGGTAAGCAGTTTTATTTTTACGATCCACAGCTTTTGAAATAATTTTAGAATCTATATTGTTTGTGTGTTTGCTCAAATAACAGAAAGGGGGCACATTTTTATTAGCACAGTACCCTTAAAATGTGCATTGTGGTGCAATGAGTATCACTTTGGAATAAGAAATCGGTGATCCGAGTTCGAATTCTAGTTGAATTCGGTGCATTCACTTACTCACAAATATCCTTGGGTTGGTAAGAATCCATCACTTCTAACTCCAGATTAGTCATCTAGCCTTGGTTGGCAACCAGTCTACCGTAGAAAGAAACAGCAACCTATTACGAGAAAATCTTAAGCCAAGTCAGTCATAGATCGAAAGAGACATGATCGTCCAAGCGTGTGTGCCGTATTACACTTAACTGACTGAGTGACCCTTAAAATGGTCTAATATGTAGACTATAGCGATTTCTAGTCTTATTTGCTTACTACTAATAATGGTGTATGGTTCGCGTTTAGATTTACCCTGATAAGAACGAGCCGACTTTTGCATTGTAATTTTGGGGTTTGTTATGAAAGCTAAAAGAAGACCAGACAAAATTTATTAATTTTTATATAAAAAGACTTAGGAAGTATATGTATGGCTCGCCATAAGTATCCGAGGATTCCTGTCTACAAGGGCAGCTAGCTAACCCCTATTGCAGACGCTTACTCAGAAACACTTGTGCTTGTTCAGCAAAGCCCACCTGTGGTCTATACTGCAACTATGCCAAACGGATCTTAGTTACAGTTGCTGGATGAGAGCGCGTAATCCGGCGTGAACAGCAACCCATGACGCCATGACGCCCAAGCCTATGGTCACGGTTGTGCCATCACGAAAGCTTGATCTACTACAGAAAGTAATGGCAAAAACTTCTGCGGTAAATCTTCTGCCTAGTCAGTAATATCTCGAAAGAGACATGATCGCCTAAGCGTTTATCCCGTATGGCAATTAACTGACACATGTAGGTCGATATCTGATGTGTTTATGCTTGAGTCTATACGTAAGTATTCGATTTGTTTATACTTGGGCCTACAGGCAAACATTAATCGGGTTTGTACCTGAAAAGTGTAGTGAAAAGTAATCGCTACATTTACAAGTGAATACAAAAGTGGCTCAAATCTACACGCTGCGATGGGTAAATTGTTGCCATATTATATTTTTAATTTCGTGCATGCGCGTTGGTTATTTTTTAAATTTGTCGGCTACACAGTCTAGTAGAGTCAGTTGAGCACCATCTGTGGGAAAATCTATGACTCTATTCTCTTTGCCAGAAATTTGGAAACGGCATACTGTAAAGCTTGGCATTTGTGCCGGAAGCTCTAATACAAACCTTTTAGAGTGTGGTCAGTGCAGAGTATTCGGAAAGAGTTAAATGAGAATTTAATGATGATTACGACAGTACGCCAGCTCGGAAAAAAACTCTGATCATTCTGATAAGAAAACAATTTGCAGAATTTGCTGGTGAGGATCTCAGACACAACACGGAAGCCTACATCAAGTGCCTTGAGGGGGCAGTGCTCCCATAGCTAATGGTTAGCTGCTAAAAGACACTATATCTGGAAACTGGACACTACACCATACCATACAAGCAGAAAAATAGTCATGAGTGTCAGAAGTCGTCTGGGGGCCTGTTGTTGAAGCCAATTTATATTTTGGTGTAATTTTGTTAAATATTAGCCAGTTAAGATTATTCCACAGTAGATTGTCATTGCTTTCTGCAGTAGACTGGCTACCGACCAAGGCTATAGAACCCAATCTGTCCTATTATTTAACCCATAACTGGAAGGAAGTGACGGATTAATACTTTTCCCAAGGGTATTTGTGCGTAATTGAATGCAACGAATTCAACTGGAATTCGAACTCGGCTCCCCGATTTGTCGTTCCGAGTCGATATCCACTGCACCCCAACGCACATACGTTTGTTAAATATATCTGTTAAAATGTCTATTATTTTCAGTTTTGTGCAAGTTAGGCGACAACTTATCAATCGCACACACAAACACACACACACACACACACACATATATATATATATATATATATATATATATATATATATATATATAATGTCCTACCAGCAGTTGGTAAGGGTTGACGTTAATATGGCAATGATGTGTAAACCTTTTAAAAAGAGTAATTTCCGCACTAATGCGATTATGTTTGATTTCAATTAAAAACTTGGAGTCAAATTTGTTTAGTGTCAATCAGTAAATTTCCTGTTGCTTAAAGAGCTAAACAACAAAAAATAAATAAATAAATAAATAAAAACCACCTACGGTGTTAAATGACCAACTAGTTCATGAAAAATGAATCACTCGTCAAACTCGTACATATCTAGCTCTATCGATCTTGACATCGATCTGGAAGGCCTGAACTGACCCTTAACAATTGCCATTTGTACATACACGCAGTGGTCCGCTCGATGCAGTATTGAATGGATTTGAAGAAAGGCGTAATTGTTAGCAAATGGCGTCGCTGGTAATTATCAGGACAATCTCTTTTAGACTTGTCCATAGTATGTTGAATAATTAACCCTACAGTCAAGTTCCGTAAGCTAATCAGGTGAGATGGATTTACGGTAGCTGTCCGGCCAGATGTCCCGAATGAGATTAGACCAAACGATAGACCGATTTTCTACCAATTGCCATCCTCGTCTTCACCTTTGTCCGGGATCAGATTTGAATCTAAGCTTGTAAGCTGGGTGGTTACATTATCTTTTTTATAGACTGACATGTCTTTTCAGATTGTTAGCAATCATTTCTCTCTTTTTTTTTTTATCTGTAAAGTGGACTGATTTCTGGGGAAGAGTAGTGGAGTGGTGTCCCGCTACCTTATCCACGGTTTTGATTTCATAAGCGTCTCCCTCCCTTCACGGGCGTAGGTGATTATTGCTCTCCACAGATTCCTTCTTCTTAATTATCTGGGAATCGCTGTAAATTCTTGTGAAAGGTAGAGGACTAGTGTCCCATTTTCTAACATAATCCTCTAACTTGAATGGCACACGGTGCTTGCACAAGGCGAATCTCAATGAAATAAACGAAGTGTGTCAAAATCAGTGACACTTTGATCCTAATCTTTATTAAATGATAGGGCTATACGTAAATAATCTTGTCATTTTTTTTTTCAATTTAAAGAGTTTAATTTTAAATTAAAAATCTTTATAGCCTTGGTTGGCAACCACTTAACCGCAAAAAGTAATGGCAATCTAATACGAGAAAATCATCTGCCCAGTCAGTCATACCTCTTTTGTGCCATGATCCTCCAAACGTGTATCATGTATGAAACTTAAATGACTGACTTGGGACAGATTGAGTTCTATAGCCTCGGTTGGCAACCAGTATACCACAGAAAGTAAAACCTACTGCGGGAAAATATTCTGCTATTTCAGTCATGTCTCTTTCGAGACATGATCGCCCAAGTGGGCTTCACGTATGGCACTTAACTCACTGAATGTAAGTACACTGAAGGAAGCGAGAGCATAGGGGCCATAACTAATTTTGTATCTTCAAGCATCCAATCTACGAATTGAAAGATTAGAGCTGGCTTGGTTGAATTTATGACATGGCATTACTAAGTATGATATTTACTGTTGAAATCGTTTTGTTTTTTATTTGAATGTATACGTAGGTATTTGTCGCGTTTATGTACTTTTGCTTTAATTCATTCTTAAGTCCACATGTAAACGTTGGAAGTTTTTACTTAAATCTGTAGATAAACTGCAACATCTCAGCTGGGATACTGTGAAGTTAATTCTGAATTCTCTGTTTTAACTCATCCACAGTTCTTGGTCGAGTCGTGTACACTTTACTCTTGAGATAGCCCCACTAAAAAAAAAAATCAGAAACGGACAAATCTGGCGATCTAGGGAGCCATGGAACATTACCAAATCTTGAAATCACACGGTTACCGAACAATTCTCGCACAGCTTCAAGTGACTGCCATGCAGCGTGTGATATCGCTGTTGAAATCAGGTTTCTTGAACGTTCAAAAATTGTTCAATTCAGGTGTAACGAAGGATTGTAACATATCCACGTAAGGATTCGCAGTGAAAGGGACTGAGATCCCCTGTTCATTTAAAAAAAAGGTCCGATGAACCCAATGGTTACTGAAATGGCAGAGTTTTTACTTCGTGATTTCGCGAGCCTACACGAATTTTATTTACCAGCTAATGGGAAGCCCGGAATCAAATACAAGCGTGAAATTCAAAACGATCTTCTGATCCAAAAAGCAGATATAAAAAACAGAGACACAAAGCATCGTCAGACAGAGAAACAGAAGGACAGACTGCGAGATTAACCAGTGTCTCCCCTTGACTTAAGTCAAGCGGCTACTATGCTTCCTTCTTTCCTTCTCCCTGTCTCAAATGTACTTATTGACCTCAGGAGTGACCTCTTCAAAGACATTCCACACAAACCAACTTACTGACCTCAAAATGAACATTCATCACACTCCTTAGCCTTTTATCTCTTTCAGCATTATATTTTCCATGAACATTCTAACCTCTGTTAGACCTTTATTTCAAGTATTGCTTTAATTGTAAAACATTAATTGCTATGTGTATATATAAATGTTATTTTATACTCAAATTGCCTTTCTTGATTTTATAATCATTTTATGAATTATAGTGGGACGATCTTCCACAAGGCCAAATTCCGTTAACCTTCAACGGTATACAATTACCCTTCACTAGAACGGAATCCTACTACAACTAGAAAAAGAATAAATAAGATATCCGCTATATGGTCTCTATTTCACAGTACTGCCACTTGCTAATGTCAGGCAATACACACTTAAAAAACCCAGTTTTTTGGGGTCACCCTGCATTGGCTTACGGCCTATAACGTTGAATACACCGGTTCTCGCTCGATCACCGAAGTTAAGCAACGTTGAGCCTGGTCAGTACTTAGATGGGTGACCGCTTGGGAATACCAGGTGCTGTAAGCGTATAGTAACGGATGTGCGTTGTGGTGCAGTGGATATCGGCTCGGAAAGAGAAATCGGTGAGCCGAGTTCGAATTTCAGTTGAATACCCTGCATTCACTTAAGCACTGGTACCCTTGGGAAAGGTATTAATCCATCCATTCCCTCCAGTTATGGGTTAAATAACAAGGGTAGGACTTGGGGACCCTGCTCTTAAAAACAAATCCCAATGAATCGTGAAAAGAAAAACGTTGTAAAAATAAAATAACCTTACCCAAAAATCACTGGTTATGACCTTAAAATGATCCCATAAGGATTGATAGGTCGTTAAGCCTAAAAAACAAACAAACAAACACCCTGTATTACTTGCTTATTATATCAAGTATAAAATTGAATAGGTTTTTATTTAAGTTTATAAGTAAACATTGGTTGATAGGTTTTAATTGAAATAAACATTGGTCGAGTCTATGTATAAACAAAGACATATTGATCCTAATCTTTCTTAATTCATGGGTTTATAGTGTTTCATTGTAGACTCGAAAAACAGCCATATCTTGACCTATATAGTCAATTCAAAACCTGATCAATGTTTAACTAAGTATAATTCTATCAACCAATGTTTTTCTATAGACTCAAAAGCTTATTCAATGTTTATCTATAGAGTGTGAGCGTCGTCAATGCGTTCGAATTTCGACCCGAGCGTTTTATTTAGTCAACTGGTATAGAGGTTTCTAATTCAATTAGATTACTCAACCGACGCTTCTATCCACAGGGCCGTGTAGGCGTCGTCAATATAGCATTAAAGATGAGGACAACTCATCTCAGAAATTTAGAATAACCATATATAAAGTTTGCCTTTAGACTTAAGTAAAAACTGCCAATGTTTACTTTTGGACTTAAGAATAAATCCGAGAAAATGTATATTAATGCAACAAATACCTACGTATAAATTCAAATAAGATAGGATTTTGCGTTAGTCTATAAATAACGTAGAAAGTAATGGCAACCTACTGCGGGAAAATCTTCTGCCAAGTCAGTCATGTCTCTTTCGAGACATGATCGCCTAAGTGTGTATCACGCATGGCACTTAACTGACTGATATGGATAAAATGATTGAATAGCTTGACAAACAGGATTCTATAGCGTTGATTGACAACCAGTCTACCACAGAAAGTAATGGCAACCTACGGTGGGAAAATCTTCTGCCCAGTCAGTCATGTCTCTTTCGAGACATGATCGCTCAAGCGTGTATCGCTTGACTGACTGACTAACGATAAACAAACATTAGTTGACAGGTTTTCATTGAGGTTAACATTAGTCGTGTCTATAAATAATAAGTTTTTATTTGAGTCAACAGATAAACATTGGTTGATAGGGTTATACTTAAGTAAACATTGATCGAGTTTAGACTTGACTCTATAGGTAAAAATCAGATATGGCTGTTACTAGGGTCTACAGGGAAACAGGTAGGGTTTATATTTGAGTCTGTTGCTAAATATTGTTTATGCTTATACACTCCTGATCAAAATTTTAAGACCACTTAAAAATCTTTGAAAAGAAATATTTTTTCATGGATAGATTTTAAACTCCTACCACTTAAGGTTACCAATACTACAATCTAAAAGGTTATGGAAACAAAAAGCTATATTCCAAACATTTTATTTAGAAATTTCCATTTTTATAAAATGAGACGATTTACACATGATCAAAATTATAAGACCAGAGACAAAAATTCTACGAAATTGTACAAAAAACGTATGAAAAGTGTATGAAAACATTCAATAACACAATTTAATAATGAGTTCTACCTCCACTGCTTTTGATCACTTCAAAAATTATGTCGGGCATGCTAGAAATAATTATGCCAATATCGTTGGAAGCTATCAGGACCATTTAGACTGAATTTTTTATCATCAGAAAACAGGACTTTCTTCCACTTCCCAACGTCCCATGTTTGGTATTCACAACCAAACTTTAAGCGGTCCACCTTGTGACGTGAAAGCAGCCGAGGAATTTGTTTACGCTTTTTATTTACCATGCCTTTTTGTCGTAAGTGTCGTCTGATTGTTACGGGACTGCAATCAGCATCTGTGACTGCCTTAATTTGACTAGAAGAAAGTCCCCCCTCTTTCATAACAACGCGTCTTATTCTCATACTCAATGCAGGAGAAATTTTGGGGGGCCTACCAGAGGATTTTGCTTTTCCATAATTCTCACTGTTCTTTAGAAAGTTGCAAATCACAGTTTTACTGCGATTTACCTTAGCTGCGATTGCCTGCTATGACAAACCATTGTTTATGGAATTCTAGAATTCGAGAACGCTCAACTTTGGTAAGTTTGCTTGCTTTAAGCATGGTAACGCCTTTACGCAGTGATTGCTAATCTCTAACTGAACTAAAAACATTGGAATTACCATTGATCTAACAATTTATACCCCAGGTCTTATAATTAGTAGGAGTTAAAAAATCTATCTGTGAAAAAAAAAAAATTATTTTTAAAGATTTTTAAATGGTCTTACATTTTTGATCAGGAGTGTACGTGAATGAAAGACGAAACATGAAATAAGAAAAAATAAACTGAGACCGCTAAGAAAAAGAGGGTCCATAAATCAAAGGCTACGTAATGCATCGGTCCAAATCGCTTTGGCTGATGTTCAAGTGCTTAGCTCTTTCTTTTTTTACAACTATTTATTCCTTCCGCGCATATACGCGTAGGACTTTTCGAAACGACTATAATGATAAGTTTGCATTTATATATATATATATATATATATATATATATATATATATAACATTTCTCTGTTATACATATAAAACCCCGTGTATACAGTAGTTGCTGTATATTTTGAACATATACTTACATTCATAATATATTATAAAGACGTAATAAGTACTTTTGAGACAGGGAGAGGAAAGAGGTCAGCATAGTAGCCGCTTGACTTAAGTCAAGGGGAGACACTGGTTACTTTCGCAGTCTGTCCTTCTGTCTCTCTGTCTGACGATGCTTTGTGTCTCTGCTTTTTATGTCTGCTTTTTGGATCAGAAGCTCGTATGTCGGTCCTGTCATTCACACATGCTAAAGTTACCGACATATACAGACACTTAATTCGTCTATAGTTTAAATACACTTGGCATGCATTATTTTCGCTTACATATACTTACATTCAGAATAAATATCTAATATTTTTATTACGCGTGGCACACTAAGATCTAAAATTGCGAGCATTTGGTTTAGCTGCTTTGTTCGTGTTCAATTTATCCAGTTCTGATTTTAATATTCCTGGTTTTCCATATTCGTTTGTAGGTCTCCTTAGCTTGGTAATGCTAATGGCAGTTGAACATTAAGTTAGAAATTCCAGTAGTGAACCTATCTTCAATTATTTTTTGGGCGCTTCGTCTACGGGATATATTTCTCTGAGATCTTAATACAATGTTCCAGGTTTTTTTTTTCTTTTTTTATCATTTCCTTTCAAATATAACGCTTTTTTCTGTAGTTTATAGCTGTTTGATGATAAGAGTGTTGAGATATATTTAGATAATATAGATCAACTGGCACCGGTAAACGTTGCCAGTACTTTGTCATGACGATACTTTTTACAGAATGATTGATTGATTTGATTTTTACGGTTTATCAACATTTTGTGCGTTATTTTAAAACGAAAGACATTTTGAATAGTATGAATTATTCTTCGTTTGCAAGTGAATATTGCATCCGGAAGTTTTTTTTTTTCGTGAATGACCGTCATTCGTGTCATTCCTACTAATAATGCAGCTCGTACTGCTGTCTTTACCTTTTTTGTCTTCGTCCGTCGCGTTTTGTGCGCGAAGGCATGGTCTCGTAGTTCGTTTGATTGAGCTCTTGCCCTTGTCTGTTCCACTACTCGTCGATGTCGTCGTTTTTAACCGAATCGGCTTCTTTCGAAGGAGAACGACTATCCGCACAAATTTCCTCCTGGTCGCGCGCAGAGCCTTTAGGAATAATTGTTAGACACTCTTCTCCCAGAAAAAAAAACATCATTTGGCTCTATTCCTTGCTGCCTCTGTCTTGCTTTAGATCTCCTCTTTACCGGTCTACAAGTAGAGGTCAATCGTGTTTCGGCAGGCAAATGATTTTTCCAGACCCAAGTCCTTCTATTTAACGATTAGATGCATTGAGAAGATGGATTCATGTCTTTCCCACTGGTATTTGCACGTAAGTGAATGTAACGAACCCGATTGAAATTCGAACACGGCTCTTTGATTTTTAATTCCGAGGTGTATCCATTATATCACCCGTACTTTCTCCATTTACAAAAATAACAAAAACATTAATAATAATAATTAAAGGGGTGGAAAATATCATGTCACGTGTCTCCTATGAGTACACACAAGCACCCCCCCCCCCACACACAAATATACAGGGTGTCCATAAAGTTCGTACGCACTCTAAAACATTTATAAATTTAACTTGCACACAGACTTTATGGACACCTTGTATATATGGCTGGCTGGCCACTCGTATCCCAGGATGCCCGTCTACTGGGGCGGGGCTAGCTAATCCCTGTTTCAGATGCCATTCTATGACGAGAAGAATTTCACTTAAAGTTCAGATATTCTTTGATCGACGAAGCTTCTACGTGATTAGGGCACGTCGGATCTAATGATGGTTTCCCCTGCTCAGGGGGAGCACAAGTTCGAATTTTGCGGGAGAGGGCATGTTTTTCTTTAATATGATTTTTAGATTATTTATGCCGGCAAACAAAAATAGATAAATATACTGTTTAATGAATAAACGGATAGTCTACTCAAATATGCGTATCCACTACAAATGAAGTTTCAAGTGATAAAAATCTGTCGGGTTAATAAATAAAAATTGATTGCTTGTTTATAACACACACACACACACACACACACATATATATATATATATATATATATATATATATATAGAGAGAGAGAGAGAGAGAGAGGGAGAGAGAGAATAAGTAAAGAACAGTTAGGGAAAAGTGTCTTTAATGTAACATGTTTCACTTTAACAAGATTCTTCAGAGACACTATGTTGATTTAGGTATGATTTCATTGGTCAGAAACGTATCATTTGTGATAAAGCGATGAAAAAATATTAAATGTATAAGAAAAAACTTGTGTCTGCTTAAGTGTGTGTGCCACGCGTAATAAAAATATTAGATATTTATTATGAATGTAAGTATATGTAAGCGAAAATAATGCGTGACAAGCGTATTTACACTATACAAGTGTGTGTATATGCCGGTAAGTCTACGGCTATATCAAGTTGAATACACCGGTTCTTGTCCGATTACCGAAATTAAGTAACATCGAGCCTGGTCAGTAATTAGATGGGTGACCGTTTGGGAATACCCTTGCTGTAAACGTAGAGACCTAGAATGATCCACCGGTCCTCCAGGTTTAGGGGTTGGGCGCAGGCCTAAAAACCCTGCCACATAAAAAACAGTTTGTTACGGAAACAGTAACAAAAAGTTGATGCCCTACACACCATTGGGTGTAACGGGTGAGATGATGATGATGATGAGGATGATATGTTGGTAACCTTAGTATGTGGGAATAACAGCAACGTAATACGTTCAAAATATACAGCAAGTATTGTATACACATGTTATATATGTATAACAGAGAAATATTTTATACATATATATATATATATATATATATATATATATTAGAAAATTATACGGAAATTTCCAAAACTGGCATTACCTGCCAAATTGAATTTTTATTTGTTGAAAAGAATAATAATATTAAACAAATAAAAATTAATATATATATTGTTTAATTACTTAGTTTTGGGTCATAATAAAATTAGACCCAGTGCACATTATTAAAATACAAAACAAAATTTGGTTAGGATTGGTTGGATTTTGTATTATGTACTTTATATATTTATGTGTTTGTTTTCATGTATGGATAGACAATAAAGACAAATCCAACCATCCCAAAAGTATAATTAGGCACATTCACAAAGGAATAGAAAACAGGCTATCAAAAATTCGTCAAACAAAACAATATTTGATGAAAAGAAAAAAAAACTTTGAGGATACACTAAGAAAATCTGGCCATAAGAACATTTTACAATATAATTCTCAACCAAGCAGACAAACAAAAAACAATAATAAAAAATGAAACATAATTTGGTTCAGCCCACCATTTAATTTAGAGGTAATAACCGAAATAGGAAAAAATATTTTTTAAAACTAATAGATAGTACTTTCCAAAAAGCTCAGTACTAAACAAAATTTTCAATAGAAACACAATCGAGCTAAGTTTTAGTTGTACTAGTAATTTAGATAATTTCATAAAAAAACAAAACGCCAGCAACTTAGATAGAATTGTAAAAAACATGATCACTCATAAAAAATGCAACTGCAGGAAAAAAAATAAATGCCCTCTCCAAGGACTTTGTAATACAAAAGAAGTCATTTACAAGGCAAAAGTACATGACCTAAATGGTCAAAATTAAATATATTTGGGATCAACCAAAGACACATTTAAGACCAGGTGGTTCAATCACAAGTCTACTTTAAAAATAGAAAACTTAAAAAACTGTACAAAATTGGCTAGACACGTGTGGAAATTGAAATCAAAACATGGAAAAGACCGTGACATAACGTGGTGTATAGTGAAAACAGTCAAGCCTTACAACGGTGGCAAAATATGTAGACCGTGTCAGGAAGAAAAGTAGCGATTATGCTATTCTCAAACAAAAATGAACTATTGAATGAAAGATAATACTAAACCATACTAAAAAATACCTATTAGGTTTATGCAACCATGGATGAAAACGTTATAATTTCTTGTAATTTTAAAAACTACGCGTTCAAAAATTCCCTGCAAAGTGAAGGTTAAAAAAAAAAACACGGTTACGTGAACGTTCTTAAAAAGAATGGTGAATGGTAAAATCAGTTATTGCAAATCGCCTGATGACACCACATGGTAGAAACCTAGGTCACGTAATAACTCGTTTACAAATGAATATATATATATATATATATATATATATATATATATATATATATATATATATATAACATACATTGGGTGAGAATTGATTTATGGTCCGCTCTTTTTCTTAACGATCTCAGCTTATCATTCTTTCTAGTGTCAAGTTTCGTCTTTCATTCTCAACTAAAGAAGCAGAAGGAAGCAGACAGGGCCTTGGTGAAACACGTCGTTCATTACTCTTTGCACTTTCTCTTATTATTATATCTACTTTAGTTTTGGATACTGTTATGCATATCAAATATTCACACCCTCACCCGCACTTACTTCTATCTATCTATCTATCTATCTATCTATCTATCTATCTATCTATCTATCTATCTATCTATCTCTTTACATCTATCTATCTATCTATCTATCTATCTATATATATATGTATATATATATGTCTCTGTGCATATCTATCTATCTATCTATCTATCTATCTATATCTCTCTTTACTATCTATCTATCTATCTATCTATCTATCTATCTATCTATCTATCTATCTATCTATATATATATATATGTCTCTGTTCATATCTATCTATCTATCTATATCTCTTTACATCTATCTATCTATCTATCTATCTATCTATCTATCTATCTATCTAGGTCTCTCTTTACATCTATCTATCTATCTATCTATCTATCTATCTATCTATCTATCTGTGTGTGTGTGTGTGTGTGTGTGTGTGTGTGTGTGTGTGGTCTTATTACCAACAATGTGTCATTTTAACTGAGCAGGTTCATGCTGATTTCAAAGATTCGTGAGGTCACGTTTATGATGTCTTTACTCATCACGGTTGTTTTTTTATTCAATTTTTTTTTTTTTTTTTTGCTTTTGGAGAATTTGGGCTCTTTTTTAACAGGCGGTTACATTTAACTGTTTTCTTACGTTATGAGTGTGGGACCTAGATGCCAATCTTGTAGCAAACGTAAATACACGTGATCGGAGAAACAGGGGAAAAAGAGCTCGTCAGAGTAGTTGACATGAAAATATTTGTAGAAAGGTCAAAGGGAAGCCACATCACACCGGTGAGAAAGTGACTTAATAATGGCTGTCAAGTTACGATCGATAATATTGCTGATCCTCCTTTTGATATTGTCAAAAGCCACAAGATAAATAGCAAGAGCACCCGAACAAATATCGCAACAATATTCAATGTAAGATTCAGTGACAGATTGGAGGTCCTTTTGAAGGGTATATATATATATATATATATATATATATATATATATATATATATATTGTGAAAGTGGGTGCGTGCGTGTGTGGATATCTGAATACTCTTATCTGAGAATTCTGTCTATCAAGCTTGCTAATCCCTTTTGCACACGTCTTCTCAGGCACATTTGTGTTTGTTCAAAACCCACCTATGGTTTATACTGCAACTATGCTAAGCCGACTTTAGTTACTGTGTCTGGGAGAGAGCGCATTATGTAGCGTGATGAACAGTCTGAACAAGGACTGCACGCTCAAACCCTCGGTCACGATGACTTGTGACCTCGTTCTAGCACAATCATCGACGGCTCCCAAAGGGTCCCGTATACCAAATTTCACTAACAGGGCGTGGTATGGTTTTACAGTCAATTTTCCAAGTGCTGTACGCTGATATCACTTCCTCCAAACTGATAACATCAAGAAATCATTTTGACAATTCGACCATAGTGATATTCGAACTCGGGTCTCGTAGTCAGAAAGCAAACGTTCTACCATATTTTCTCATATATATGATATAGAAGGGGAAAACCTTGTTCGTTGTGCAACAATATGACACAACTCAATTCCATCGCAAATTCAAAGAGAAACATTACGAATGCTTCAAAAGGAGGCAATTATAATGATCCCCGTTTGATATACGCCGCTTAATGCAACAAATATGATTTGATTTATGTTGGTTGCACAACAGTTAAATTAAACAAAAGATTTACGGACCATAAGTGTCATGGCCGCCGACCTAATAAATGACATCAATGGAGCCCTCAGAACATTTTAACACAAACGATTGTAATTTTGATAAAGATCTTAAGGTACACATAAAAAATTATCTTGAATCCACCGACCATCATCCTACCGAAAACATCTTTCTAGCCTTTAGATCTGCAAATCTTTTCATGACACTTTCTACACCTAACTTCTTGACAAGATCATTTTACTGACCACAAGTTATGATGGCCGCCGACATCAATGGAGCTTGCGGAATATTTATCACAAATGACTGTGATTTCGACGAACATCTTAAGGTAAGCATTCTGAAAAATATCCAGAATCCACCGACCATTATCCTACTGAAAACATTTTCTAGCCTTTAGATCTGCAAAATCTTTTTATGGCACTTTATACACATTGCTTCTTTACAAGATCATTTTCTACTAACTAAATAGCCAAAGAATTTAATCTGCCTTAAACCAACACAAGTATGTTTTTATAAGTTTTAGTTTTGGGAAAAATATTCGGAAGCCGGGGATTTAGTTAGTTGACATTATTGCAACAAAACTTAAAGCAGTGTTCGGCTTAAGATAATAGAGAAATAACGATGTTACATAAATGGAGCTTACCACAAACGACTGTAATTTCGACGAATATCTCAAGGTTCATACAACCTGAAAAGATATTCACAATGCACCGACATTTTTTCGGTTTTTATAATTAGTAGCCTATGGATTATTTGACCCCAAAATTTAGTATAAACGTATTTCTTTAAAGTAAAACATTATGTTGGCGGTTTGAGTATTTTAAAATAGTTCACATACTGATTTCCTTGTATTTATTCTAGAATCAAGTGATGAGGTTTATGACTAACCACAGGCTGATAGATCAGATCAAGATCACAGATCTTTGGCAAACAGCCGGTCTCAGTCTCATTATGACCATCATACAGAACAAGGCTCTGAAACTCTAGAGTCACGTTAAACGTTCTCATCCAAGCATATCAAGATTCTGCCTGAAAGGTATGGTTGAAGGAAGAAGGAATAAAGGCTGACCCTCAAAGTGGTGGTGTGAATCTATGAATGCTCCAGGCTGAAGCCTGTCTACCCTCAACATAGCTACACAAACCTTTGAGAGACGATATACTCATGTAAGTGAACAATCTGCCGTAGACAGTGTAACATAATGAATACCTTACAAGTGTTGAGTGACTTTATTCAATTAAAATTGTTTGACCATGGTATATTGTTCATGTCATTCGATCTTCATTCTTCTATAATTATGAATAGGTGAGGTATGTGTGGCTCTCGTGTAACTGAGATTGCTCTTCATATTTTCTTAATTTTCTAGACGTCTGTTCCCATTCACCTAGGTTTAGATTGGTTTATTTTGCCTTACCACATATCAACACATCAATTGGATATTTTTTTTTGCTGACATGATTTTTTAGAATAGAATCTGAATAAAATAGGTATTCTTTGTAAGAAATCAGTAGATCAAGTTTCATTGATGTATTTTTATAAAGAGGGTTTTTTGTCGAGAGTCAAATATATTCCTGGTAATTTTTTTTTCAAAAATATATTGTTGGTATTTTTATTATAAAAATCTATTGTTATACTTTAACAGTGTTTTGACCCCAGTTTGGGGGTTATTTGACCCCAGTTTAGGGGTTATTTTCCCTAGGGTTAACTATTTGGCCCTTAACAGTTGCTACCATCGCGGAACGACATCAATTAAGATGTTGTTCCACGCACCTCAAAACCTCTCGACCAGAGGCCTGGCAGCCGGATGTAGTTTATCGTCATACCCAGAATGTGAGTTCACCCGACCATCGAAATCTTAAAACGTATGAACATAATTACATAGTATTAGAAAGTATTTGATCAATTGCTCTTACTATCTCAACAACTAACGAATAATTTCACGATGAGTGGCACCCTATCATGTTACTCATGGTTAAGTTGCATTTCATTAACGCTATTTGTCTTTTATTCGTTTTGTCCCGGTGATTTCAAGTACAACCGATTTTCTTTTTCAAGACAAGCGTTGTTTGTACAAAACCTCATTATTGTATTTGTAAAGATTTTAAAAAATATTCTTATAGTTGGATGCAATGCTTTAACATAACTTGAAGATAGCAGACATACTGTCGAAGTAGGGGTACCTCGATGCAGTGTAATAATTAGCAAAATTAGGTTGCTAGAATAATTACGAATGAGTTGTGAGTTCAATCCTCACATGTTTCCCCAATGCTGTCGGCATTGTGTCACATCTAAGCAATGCTTAGAAAATCATTTTAAGCACCTCTACCTGGTGTAATAGCTAAGCAAGCTTGTCTGGCGAGATCAGTTACGACTCAATAGTGAGTTCAATCTTCACTTCGTGCTCCATACTTACAGCCTTGTGCCACATCTAAGCTACGTTTAGAAAATCGCAATGCTTTCGAAATAGTGTTGAACCTTGTCAAACACTGTGTATTTCCTTTTTTGTTCTTAAATCACACTGCTCGGAAAATGTTGAAAAATATTGGAAAAGTTACGTCAAAACTTTTGTTTAATAATATTAATAATAATTTAGCTTGGCCCATTTTTTTTAAATCAAAACCTGTACATTATATATACACTATCTTAGGATGGAATTATACTATTGTAGAATGACTGACATCCCTGCAGCACCCTCAATGATGAAATGGCCCCTGACCTGAAATAGTCTATTTAAGTAAAGAATAGTAGCATTCGAGGTGTAATATTCGAGTGTTATTCGATAAATATTCGGAAATATGATTATTTCGACGACTATTGCGATCTAAACGCCTCCTCTCTGTGTTGCAAGTTCTGTCTTGTTTGTCATTGTAACTATTGTACTATTCTGTGTATATCCGTTTAGCACTGGATATTGTGCTAAATAATACCGTATCACGCTTTCTCTATGTATCGTATCCAACTCGTATATACCTTAGACTGTGGGTATTTTTCTTAGTAAGCTTCGACCTGTACAACGCCCAGGGTCACTTGAGGTAAAGGGTTACGTTAAGATGAAGTTTACATGGATATTAGTAGAAGTCAATCCTGGACTTGACCAGAATAGTGATCGGGAAATATCCTCTTGGGAATCGGTTCCACAGAGCAGTGATTTGAGGGGAAGAAGCTGTTTGAGTTGAATGCGGAGAGAATGTGATAAATAGCACGGCGAGTCTTAGCAATGAAAGTTAAAATTGGTGGAACCAAGGAAGTTTGAGCACTTTACATGGAAGTAGGGATAGAGCAGCGAGAAGCTTGCCACATCATCAGTGTTCTCGACAGCCTCCAGAGGAGAATCTGTAATGTGATTGGTTGCAACCTGGGCAGCTCGACTCCAGCCACTTTCTAATCGTCGGGATTTGGCTTCCCTCTGTCTCTTCTATAAATATTTTCATAGCTTCTGCTCTGACGAACTTAGGTCACTGGTACCCACTCCACAAGAATTTACTCGGGCAATCAAACTGGCAACAAACTGGCAATTTGGTTGATCTAACTTTTACAGTTAGATCAACCAAATTGAGGCGACAATTGTATTCCAGCAGCTTTTTTCTCCACTTCTCGCCTGTGGAACTCCCTTCCATATACTTGCTTTCCTGAGGGCTATAACCTCCAGGAATTTAAATGCAAAGTCAATTCCCATCTCTTATCCACTTAACTCCAGCCCTTTGTACATCATCCCCTGTATATATTTTTCTTTTCCTTTCTCTCTACCTTCGCAACTATCTTCACCCCTGTGTTTACATCTTTCTCTTGCCCTCACTCTTTTGTCTTTGTCTTCACTCTCCTCCTGCCGAATACTTCAACTCTCTTATGTAACTCCCTGCACATCAGTGGCGTTAACGCCTTACTTGGGGGTGAAATAATTTTAAAAAATGTCACCTGCAAGAGAGAGGTCCGAGTATGGAAAATAATTCCTCACCCAAACCGAGGAAGGATGAAAACAGAAAACAAGAAATGAGGAAGACAGAAAAAAGAAAAAAAATGGAGATAGGAGAAAAGACAAGAAAAGAGAGAGTGGGGAGAGGAAAGGAGAAAAGAAAAAACAGAAAAAGGGAAATGTGTTTTGGATATGCAAATGAGACAACCGTTAGCTTAGCGAGGGTGGGGGAAGGGATAGATACATAAAAAAGGAACAAGGAAAAATAAAGAAAAAAAGTAAAAAAGAAGAAAAAGAAACTGAAAAAATAGAAAACGTAATATATTCATTATTTGCCCATAGCAAGTCAAGTTGAACCTGTGAACAATAATAGCAATTAAGAGGCGGTTCAAGGTTCCTCAAAAACTCCAATCTCTTGATCATAGGCTTTGCTGCCCGATGTAGTTTATCGTACAATCTAAAATATCTTTTAGCTTTAGAAAATCGACAAAGGATTGATAATACGTAAAAATATCTATTATTTAAAACGATACACTTGCCATTAAACTAATACCCAAAACAAACTATTCATGACTCACTAAGAAACAAATATTCTCTCTTTAGTAAAATCTGATTTCTTAGGCATTAATGGGTTTGATTTTTAAGGGGTTTTAATCACAGGGATTGAGCATTATACACAGAAATTTCAGATCGAAATTCAGTTAATAAGCACTTGTCTGGCGACTGGTTTTACTGAGACAGTCCTTTCGATAGAAAGTCAACATCACTGAAGCACATTGGCTCCTGTAGCAACGAATGGGACTGGCCTGGTTTAATACCGGACTGCTTATTGATTTAATGCGTGGTGGAGATTTATATCTGACCTATGACATATTACGTCAATCAGGTTTAAGAATTTACATTATTTTCTATAAGTTATTAGCGTGTTGCTACGAAAATTAGGCCCGGATTAGTGCATGTTAAATCTTCGGTTTTTCAGATTATTATTATTATGTCATTTTTCATCATATTTTGATTTCTGCTATGGTCGCACTACCAACCAAGACTGCGGGAAGACCTAAGGCAGGTCGTGGCGTGTTGTTATAGCTCAATTTCATGCTTTTTCTATCTCCCCTATCATCCCTAGCGTTACACAGACAAAGTTCTCCTTAGTGTGTGGGCTGTACTTAATAAGACAATTTTTTGTATATCTCTTAAGCTGGGGTTTCTAGGGATTCTTTCAATGTGTTGTTTTGTTCCATTTTTTTATCATTCCAAGTAAACCCAATATCAACGGCATTATTATTATTATTATTATTATTATTATTATTTCTGTTATGATCACACTATCTACCAAGTGTGAGAGAAGACGTTATGGCCACATTTCTTGAATTGTTTTTGTAGATCCCATAAAATCATTAGCGTTACATAGAAATAGTTTTTCTTAGTGTGTTGACTGTACTTTTCAAGACAATTGTTTGAATTTCTTTGAAGGTGAGATTTTAAGGATTTTTTAAATGAGTTGCAGTGTTTTATTTTTTATCATTCTAAGTGCACCTACTATAACTGGTACTATTATTGTTTTTAATTTCCACATCTTTTTGCCATTTCGATTTCCAAAACTCTATATTTCAATTGTTTTTCAAATTCCTTGATTAGTATGTTACATTCCGTATGCAGGGATTGGGTTAGACGCTTCAAAAATAATGATTTTCATGTTGAAGATAAAGAATGCTCTGGCGCACTGAAATCTTCCCAAATAGAAAATAATGATCTACGATGGCCAGCCCAGTTTAAAGTGCTGCTTGTTCTTATTGTTGTTGTTGATAATATGATATTATTAGTATTATCATTATTTCCACTTTTTATTTTTTCTCGTTGGATGTCATTTTTACTAGAAGCATTGGAGACATTACTTCATGAAAACTCATGCCTTAAGCAAGCTGAACTTGCAGAATCATTAAGACTTTATCACATTTTATTTCGAAATGTTTGAAAGCATTAGCAATGATTCAAAAGCAAGGATATTGGGTGTCGTACGAGTTGAAGTCGAGAGACATTGAACGGTGTCTTTTCACGTGTGAGCAGCTGCTTCAACAGCAAGAAAGAAATGGTTTTTGCATTGTATCGTGACCGGCGATGAAAAGTAGATACGCTACGATAACCTTAAACGTAGAAGATCGTGTGGTAAGAGCGGCCATGCATCAAAATTGGCGGCCAAGCCGGATACCTACGATTCGAAGCTTCTGCTCAGAATTTGGCGGGATCAGCAGGATGTAGTGTATTATGACCTGTTCACACCGACCGAAACCCTCACAAAAGTTGGCTATCGACTGCAATGAGTTTGAGCCGAGCATATATATATATATATATATATATATATATATATAGAGCTCAGAGGTAGAATTGCTGACTGATGTCAATTCGGTAGGGTTTCAATCCTGGCTAGAAGCAATCGGATGTCAATCTTACTGATGAGCGGTGATGCAGCGAAACAGATCTGTCTGCGGGTGACTATATATATTTACTCACGGATTTTTTTGCAACGTAAATTTCTCAAATCTTAACTGTCTTTTTTTTCTAACTTTTTCTACCCTATTTCTCTCTCTCTCTCTCTTTTTATTCTTATTTTTTATTTTTCTCCATTTTGAAAGACGGTCGTTGCTGAAGAGATGCAATATCTCTCGTAGCGATGCGATTTTATGTCGAAATGTTCATTCAACATTTTTGAATTTTGAAAATTTATTTTACTTTATATATATATATATATATATATATATATATATATATAGGGTGTTTCAAAAGCATGGCATATCATCAGGACTGTATTAACTATATCTAAAACATGAAAAAACTCACCAAGAACATATGTCAGGAAACGCTTGGTTTCTGAGTTAAACATGTGCTAAGCAGAACGCCTTTATTTTCCACAGCCGACACATACATGATTTTCAAAATGAGCTCCCTTTTCCGTAATGCAGGCGTCACATCGACGTCTCATGGACTCGCAAACCGCTTCCAAATTTCTGGTTTGTATTGTATTGTCTCGCATCCTGCTACAATTCGGTTGTGGAGAGTGTCCTCATCATCAACCGGAGACGGATACACCAGTCCTTTCAAATAGCCCCACAGATTGGTGATTAGCTACTTGCCTTGCCAGCTGTCGTGTACTGATTTCAGGAGTATCATGCACAATATCCAGTATCTGCTCTTCTTCTTCAGGCATCGAAGACCTTGGTCGTCCTCTGCCACCAGCATGAGAGTTAGCGATGGATATTCACAAATGTTTTCCTATCGGAACATTGTCGGTGTGAAAACCTTTCCTGGTAGAGACTATGCTCTTGTACAGCATTACCGTCCGTCAAACCATACACAAAATGCATATCTGCCCTCTCCTGATTTGAGTATATGTCCAATCAACGTGTACTACTAACAGTCGTCTAGCAACACTTTACAAGGGGGGACGTCCTGTCCGGTTGGCAGCAAAAAGCGATCTGACCGGTTGTCTGGTCCGCTGCTAAGAGAGTTAAGTGCCATTTCTGGGAGATAAAGGTATTTTTGTTAGCACATGTTTGAAAAGCCTATAACTCGGAAACCAAGCGTTTCTTGACATAGGAAGTGTTTTTATTATGTAGATATGGGGAACATAGTCCTGAAGTATGTAATCTATTTTTGAAACACCATATATATATATACATATATATATTGATTAATTAATTACTTAGTTTTTTGTCATAATCAAATTAGAGCAGTACACAGTTGTGTTAAAAAATGTTCAATACATTTATATTGTAGAGCTGTTGAATATTTTTCATTTGGAAATGAGTTATTTTCGCAACCTAGGTTTCAACATTTCGGTATCTCTAGGCGATTTATAATAACCGATTTCCCAATGTTTTTTAAACGTACAACGGATTTTTACGATCGCGTGACTAGAATTTTTAAACAACCGAAAATTTTCAGTTAGGGGGGAGTTACTTAAGGATCTTAAAACACTTTCATCCATGTTTGTATAATCCTAAGATGTATTTATTGGTCTGATTAATTCTGATCTTTCATTTAGTAAATTTAACAATATTGTGGCTAAGTATGCTATATATCGTCTCTACCAAGAAAGATTTCCACACCGACAATGTTCCGATAGGAATATCCGCGCGTTGTGGTGCAGTGGATATCGGCTCAGAGCCGAGTTCGAATTCCAGTTGAATTTCTTGCATTCACTTACGCACAAATACCCTTGGGAAAAGTATTAATCCGTCTCTTCCCACCATTTATAGGTTAAATAATAGGGTAGACTGGGTTCTATAGCCTTGGCTGGCAACTAGTCTACCGCAGAAAACAATGGCAACCTACAGCGGGATAATCTTCTGCCCAGTCAGTCCTATCTCTTTCGAGACATGATCGCCAAAGCCTGTATCACGTATGGCACGTAACTGACTGATGCTATGTGTCTAGTATATCGCATTATGACTCACTATGGTATTACGCTCTCACACCCTGATTGAGCACTCTGGAAGAATGGCAGACTTTGAAAAACAGTAACAACTCTAGCAAATACACATCGTTCATTCAGCAAGGAATTAGAATACTCTCATCTATTGGGCGTGTATAATGATTATATACGCGCTAAAAAGTCTGCCTTCTTCTACCAAGCGCCCATAGCTCAGAGGTAGAATTGCTGACTGACGCCAATTTGGTCGGGTTTCAATCCTGGGTTAAAAGCAATCGGAGTCTAACCGTACTCATGAGCTGTGATACAGCGAAACAAATCTGTCTGCGGATGACTATATATATAGTATTCTTTGTTTTGTTCTGGAAACAATATTAGGGAGTAGGGACTCCGACTGATACCAAATCGGTCGAGTTCCGATTCCGGCTGGAAGCAAGTGGATATCTAACGACACTGATGAGCTGTGATACAGCGAAACAGGCTTGTATTTGAATGACTAATATATATATACTGCATGCACGCACACACACACACACACACACACAAACATATATATATATATATATATATATATTGATTGTTTAATGACATAGTTTTTGGTCATAATAAAACTAGAGCAGTACACTTTTAGTATTATATAGTGTTCATTACAATTATATTGTAGAACTTTTGAATATTCTTTATTTGTAAACGACTTATTACGCGACCTAGGTTTCTCCCATGTGGTGTCTTCAGGCAATTTTCAATAACTGATTTTACCGTTTGCCTTCTTTTTTTTTTTTTAGGAACGTTCACGTAACGGGAAATTTTTGAACGCGCAATTTTTAAAATTACAAGAAATTATAACGTTTTCATCCATGGTTGAACAGAACAGAAATTATGACGAAGTGTAACCAGACCAAAAATACCTATTTCGTTCATACAAACTTGGTATTTTGAAGACTTTCTGTGGTAATATATTAAATTCACATAATTATGACTGTTTTTTTTTTTCAGCTCAGTCTACACGCACGATATTATCATTTTATTTTCAAGAGTTTATTATTGATTTTAAAAATACCTCTTTTCCAGGATATATGCAGCCAACATCAAACGTCCTTGTGAATTCCGTTATGACGCCTTCACCCAATCTCTGGTGGAACTGACCAGTAAGGATGCGTTGCAATCCATGGTTAAGAATATAAAAGGTCAAATGGCTTGTCTGCAGCGAGCATTGAACCGTATCGAGATGAGAACTACAGCCCTATGCGTGTCGTGACCGGTCACATCTCTCTTCATCACGAGCCAGTTCCCAAATTGAAAATAATGATCCTTATCTACGATGGTCAGCCCAGTTTAAAGTGCTGCTCGTTCTTGTTGTTGTTGTTGTTGATAATATGATGATGATATTATTATTATTGTTATTTCCTGTTTGTTTGTTTTTCTCGTTGGATGGCATTTTTACTAGAAAAAATAGACAAGATGCCAGTTGTGATTTGAGTGGGTATGTGTGGTCTTTTTTTTTTTTTTTTTTTTTTTGTTAAACATCTTAAAAATATGTTTCCGTAGAACTGACCATAGTAAAAATAACGATTTGTGTTTGTAGGTTGAAATATTAAACCGAGTAAAAAAATTAGATATCAGTTTGCCTGAATTTGTCGTTTTGAAATATTTAAATATAAGCATTTAAATTATAAAAAAAAAGTCATTGATTAAAATGCCAAATAAAAATATAAAATTGCTTAATAGTATCTTTTAAAATTATCGCTTTGAATAAAATTTGCAATTCTAATTGATATATTTACAAAGAGTATTAAATTTCAGTACATCGTTTCTTTTAAGGTGCACTTATCTACGAAATTAAGTTGTTAATTCTTGACTAGAAATTCATCTTGTTACTGTTGCTTTCCATTACAACACTCGGATTGTTAACCGCTATTAGTTAAATAAACAAAATTCATCAAAAATTAATATATCTAAAAGTTTCACACCGGAAGCTGATTGCACGTTGCTTAATAGACGATCGTTGAATAACGATCCGGGGATTATGATAACAGTCAACAGAAATAAGACGAAAGTTAAAACTCATCTCTTTCTTTGATCTTAGATGCTATGAAGCAATACAATTTTGGAGTGCTTTCTATTTAAGCAAACATAAAACAAAGTAGAGAAATTAAAATTTAAAATCTAATTTCTAGGAAAAAAACATTAAAAATGTATCTTTCTTTGTTTTCCCTTGTTTTGACTTTTAGATTAATATTCATTTTACTTCTTCAAGGAAATATTCTTTTTCTCTCGTATTTTCCTCTTGACACAAAGGATTTATAGAAACCTACAAATGTATATTGAAGTTAAACATCTGTATTGACAATTCGTATTTACCTGAGTTGTTTACATATAAAAGTGTATAAATCATTTTCTCTTGGCTGCTTTAAATATCGAATTGTTTAACAGATTGACATTTTACAATCTCTACAGTAGCTGCTGTCAATAGTGTTGTTCCTCACATAATTAACATAGATTCAGCCAATCATGGTTACCCTTTCTTCCTGAGGCAAATCTGGAGTTTATTAGAAATCTTTTAGATAAAATGAAACAGGGCAACTCATCTCCTCTTACGCCATACATTAGTAAATATTACCTGTTATTTTAAAACAATAACAAAATTATTTGCGTTTTGTGTCGATCAATTTTAGCGTTGAATTTAGCAGAAAATTATGAAAACATAAATACAGAAGTGATAAAATTCATATATCGGTATATGATTACTGTATACATTTTCTTTATATAAAAGTACTCTACTTTAAATTCTTTTAGAAGATATTTTAATAAACATAAAAATAAGATTTTTTTAAATTATTTAACAATTAATTTTTTCTCACGAAGCGCAATTTTCAAAGGGGGGGTGTTTCTTTCAGATTGGATGATTCCAAGCTAAATACTTCTTTTTGAAGATTTCGAAAAGGAATGTTACAATTTACCAATAAATAAAAAGTAATGAAATCAGTTCTAACTGTCGGCATGCTGACAAATGCAGTTACAAAGAACTACAAGGATCGAGAAACTCGCACTATAATATATATATATATATATATATATATATATATATATATATATATATATAAAATAATTTACAAACATTATGTCTACTTAATCTTAATAAAATCCATTCATACTCACCAAGAATCTTTCGTGTATTATGATTGAAAAATGTGAGAAAGGCGCTGTAACTTTTACAGTTGATTTTATTTTCCATTTCTCAAGTTACCAAGTCTTTTTAATCTCTTTCCGAGATCATCTTCGGGGATGAAAGTAGTAGCAACAAAAAATAACCACAAAACTGTGTTGCTATATATTACTGTAATTTTTCTTTATGCTTCAAATGTAACGGTTGACAGTTATGCCTAGCATTCATTAGAACGTGAAAATTATCTATTATGGAATTTTATGTTTTAATGTCATGGTCATGCACGTATTAAAGCATGAACAAAAATGCCCTTGTTATAAACATTTTAGAACATTACTACAATGTTTGTAGCTGATTTTATTAAGTGACGTCATTTGAAGTATTAAAAAAATTACAGCAATATATAGCAACACAGTTTTTTGGTTATTTTTTGTTACTAATATTGCACTTCTGAAGATGATCTCGGAAGAAGTTTTAAAGTACTTGACAAATGGAAAATAAAATAAAATTTTAAAGTTACAGCCCTTTTCTCACATTTTTCAATTATAATACACAAAAGATTATTGGTGAGTATGAGCGGATTTTATCTAAAATAAGCAGATATAATGTTTGTATTTTATTTAATCTGCCATGCCTAAAAAAGAATTTGCTGCCAAAACACAGACACACACACACACACACACACACACACACACACACACACACACACACACACACACAGAGGCGCGCGCGCACACCCACACTCACACACAAATATATATATATATATATAGTTAAATATAACAGACAATGAATGTCTATTATGTTTAATCATGAGCCGTTCTAAACATCGTATTTTGGCTCTAATTTCAGTTGAAAATAAAGACAAAAATTCTCCAAAATTTGGACAATTTTTCATTAAGTTGGTTCTAAGCTTTCGGCTCACATGAGCCATCTTCAGAGAGGTTATAAGGACGGTAACACAAAAACATCTACCATCAGCGACGATTTTATCTTGTCTTGACGGGACGGCTCATGATTAAACATAATAGACATTCATTGTTTCTTATATTTAACAGTATATGTTTAGAAAATTATTTGCTGCCTCGATACGTTATATATATATAAAGAAAGAGAGAGAAAGAGAAAGAGAAAGAGAAAGAGAGAGAGAGAGATTTAACGGAAAATTGAAAACTAAGCGCAAAGTGAAAAAAGCAGATCTGAGAAAAAATATTGAAAATATGCAAAAAATAAAACACAAATAAAAATCACCAAGAAACCTACCACAACCGTCTGGTAATTGCTTCATAGCATGAAACTTAAATTATTAAAGCCTCAGTGAATTTTGTGTCTCTGATGTATCTGGATTCTATCTATCTATCTATCTATCTATCTATCTATCTATCTATCTATCCACACACACACACACACACACACACACACACACACACATATATATATATATATATATATATATATATATTCAGCAAAACTCACTCTCATTCTCTCTCTAGATATATATATAAATATATACATGAGGGGGTTGCCGAAAATTGTCGGGGCGACGAAAAAGCCTTTCCAAAATAAATTTTGCCAGAACTGGGTCATGCTGATATATATATAATTACGCACATGTATACATATGTATATACAAACACAGATGTAATATATTTAAACATAGCCGCAGATACATATATATATATATATATATATATATATATATACGCAGGCACACGCATACTAAACACTTATATGTAAATATAGTTTTGTGTATATCTACATACATACATATATATATATATATATATATATATATATATATATGCATAGACACATACCTACACACGTCGGCATACACTTGTATAAGGGCACATATTCACACATAAACACAAAACACGCACACACGTACACACGACTTGCAGTTTCATGGACAACGCAAAATTTAGGCGCTAATTTGAGTCCCAATTCAGCACTTGATGATGTATCGGTGAAAAATAATATGTATATTCATTAATCTATATAATATAATTTATAGCTCTGTTTTATTACATAGAACGATTAACACTAGCACTACACGTGCTGCCACACAGACAGACAGACAGACAGACACACACACACACACACACACACACATATATATATATATATATATATATATGCGTACGCTATGACGTTGCTCAATTGAGTGACAAACTTATCTACGATAATCCTATTCTTTCTCAATATCGAGTACTTTATGACAAAAACCTGATTACCAAAATATCTTCTTATCAGTAAACCACTAAAAATAATAGCAATCATGGCCCTTTGCATCATCAAAACCCAACATTATATATATATTTTTTTCTTTTATATAATACGGACTTAGTATTTTTTTGTTTTAACATTATTCATGAAATAAAGAAAGGATTGCATAAGTAGCACCAATAAAATTTATAAAATTTATAAATATATTCATTTAAGGTTATTGTCTTAAATTCAATATTTAGATAGTTATAAAAGTGTATACACACATACACACGCACAGACACACACACACATATATATATATATGTAAATATTTATTATTAATTATTACTTTAGAAAATGAGCAAAGTACAAACTACTACAAAATTTTACATTTTCATATTGAAATAGCAATGTCTCATCAGGTAGTTAATGTAAATACCTGATGAGACATTGTTCTTTCAATGTCGAAACAAAATGTACAATTTTGTAGTAGTTTGTAGCTTGACATATTCTAAACTAATAATTAATAATATATATTCATTGCTATATTTGTTAATAAATATTCATTGCTATATTTCTTTTAAGTTTATATTTTGAACGTTGCAATTATTTTCTTCGTTCTTATTCATTTGAATATATATTTATATATACATACACTCGCACACACACATACAGTATTACGAAAAGATTCTGCGTCTATTTCTTTATTGAAACGAGTTTTCATTGATCAGTGAGTTACTTTCGTATTATTCAAGATACATTCAATTTGCAAGCAGTACGTAGTTCTTTTTTTTCATTGAATCCCTGATTCATTTTCTTTCTTTCATTTTCCACTATTCTTTCTTATGCTAATCTCATTGTTTTCACCTTTCTGTTGTCTCCATTCTTATTCATTTGCTTTCGTCTAACTTTCCCCCATTATCTCGCAAAATCCCGTTCACTCTGAAATGATACTCCGACGAGAGATCACTAACAAAATATTATAGTTACGTCTCTTAAGCTTCGTTCTTTCTTTCTTAGATATTTGCAATACGAACGCTAACTAGACAACCAGTCTCGATAAAAGTAAATGATTTTTTTTTCTGCTTCTTTGTTAATCAATTTTTTATTGAATTTACCTGGGTCTGCAACGGTCCAATTTCACTTAGACACTGCAAGAAACATAAGTAAATAACACTTATCTTCTTGCATCATGCATATCGGGTAACAAATAGTACTTACGCATATAAGGGAGACTTAAATCAACACAGTATTGATGTTGAAGGCATGCTTGTCTTTTGTCGAGATATGTGATAATAGTTTTGTTTTTATTTTAATGATGACTAAGGTTAACTTCTTATAAAGAATAAAATGAGAATAGAAGATTGCCTTTCATGAATTTTCTCATTGACTTATTTCAGATAAATATTTGAAATCTTGACATCTGACCTAAGGTCAAACAGCAAAGTTTACTAACAGCCGTCAATACGTAACTGGTCTAATGTGGTATACCATGAAGTATATCAGAGCGACGTATGCTGTATAACCTGAAAACCAAAATGACCAACGTATTGTTTAACCTGGAGTCCAAGGATGACGAAAATTAAACTGCAACCAAAACGACATATATTCCACTTCAATGGAATGACAATTATTAATTCGACGACAGGATTCCAAAACTTATCTTCTCTCTTATAAAATCGAATTTCTTTTTTATGCTGACAAAAAGACGATATTCTCATTTAATAAAATGACCTCCGTAACACATATATATAAACAAATGTAGTGTTACGTAGGGAGTTGGTTAATGTTGCTTGGTTCGGCCTTGTGTCATACTTACCCGAAATCCCTACAGCTTACAAGTTTTATGCAGAATAATATTCATCAGAAGATTTTCATAAGAAGGTTGGTTGTCAGTTGGAATGTGTGGATTAGTGTAGAAGAGTGGGATAATAAAATATACATTTTGAATGTTAAAATAGAAATATATTATGAGAAAAGACTAACATATGTTGCAGAAGTTAATGAGCAATTAGAAACATTAATAAGAAGTTAAGAGGAGAGTTCGTACAAAATGTTTTAGTAGTAATTGTTGAAATAGATCTTTAAGAGAAAGAGGACAATGTCCAAATCGCTTGAAGTTGAAAGTTACATTTTAGTGTTGTCTTTCTCGCTGCTTCCCTCTGAATGACGTGGACGAAGTTCTTTATATGTCCTCTTGAATTTCACACTGGATCGCCAAGTCCTTCCAAGTCTAACAAGTCGCTCCCATTGGTCAAAAATCATTTTAACACCTACTTGCAAAATCTGGTTTCAACTTTTTCGTTAAGCAGATTGTCAATCTTTTTCTATTTGGAAAAACCAAGATTTCACACGTCATTGTGAATTTTTGTAAAAGTGAAGAGAGTTGATTTAATTCATTTATTATCCGCTACAGTATATTTATTCACTCTTTAGGCGACGTGGCATAGAGTAGAAGGTGGATTCGGAGGTATCATCACGCACGCATCGAGGTAGCCAGAGGCCGCGCTCGTCCGCGGTTTTCCCTGTCTTTCTCGGTCTGGGTTCCGATCTCAAATGCTCACCTATTGCTCTACTACTAATTTCTGTCTCTTATATAAACGACTACATCATGTTTTGACACATTGTTTACATAATTTCAAGGCCCATGTTACCTGATCTTAACTTCGCTGGTTTCAAAACAATTAAATCTTTTCCGGACATGGGGAATATTGCCTGCATTCTTAATTTTGACAACAATCAAATCTAAACTTATTTAGAAATGGAACTTTGTCTGTCTGTGTGTGTGTGTGTCCGTTACCTATAGACTCCGAAACGGCTGAAATGATTTTCTTGAAAATTTACACAGTTGTACTATAAGCGTCTGCGAGTGTTCTTAGTAAGTTTTGTGTCAAGGTACCCCCGATAAATACCGAAAATCGATAATCGAAAAAGTCGGGTTATAGAAGGAGTGGTCCGATTTGAATCAAATTTCATAGACAAAGATATAAGAAACGATATTGAGAAGTTTCAAGATTGCAGTTCTTACAATAGTGCAGAAAATCGATAATACATATATATATATATATATATATATATATATATATGGCAAGATGTTTGTGTGTGTCTGTTTATCTGTCTGTATTTTTTTAAGCCCTTTTATTTTAGTTTTTGCTTCGGGTTTGGTTCTAAGTAGGGAAAATTGTAGTTCTTAGTTTCAGTCATACTCAGCGGACTTATTTAGCCTTCAAAATTCAGTTTACAACGAAAACAAACTTATCTGATATCGATACCAGGAAATCAAAATTTGACTTTCATCCATTCATTTTTTTTTCAATCTACGGTTTCGTTTTGACTGGAAAAACTATTGCTTTTTAGTCTTTCGTGCCAACGTCCAAAGAGTCTGAGCTCCAGGACCATGGATTAGTTTTAAAGCTTTCATTACACCCGAACAACGTCGAGCTATATTGCTAGTATTTATCAAAACAAAGTCTATTTTCATTTTTTGCTTGTCAGTTTGCATATTTTTTTACTGTTTCATAAAAATACACTTCTTAACAAAATTATTCACCAGCTTAGATAATCTACAACAATAATCAAAAGTTTATTTAGATATATTAAATATTTAATTTATTCGCAATGCCGCTATATCATGACATTCAATGAGACTCGAACCCTAGACAGTAGCAGTAGTCTAAAAGCGGTGTACAGTTTGACGCGACGATATGACCTTTGTTTTATTATTATTATTATGTCATTTTTCATCATATTTCGATTTCTGCTTTGGTCTCACTACCAACCAAGTCTACGGGGAGACCTAAGGCAGGTCGTGGCCTGTTGTTATGGCCCCATTTCATGTTTTTCTATCTTCCCTATCATCCCTAGCGTTACATAGATAAAGTTTTCCTTAGTGTGTGGGCTGTACTTAATAAGACAATTTGTTGTATATCTCTTAAGCTGGGGTTTCCAGGGATTCTTTCAGTGGTGTTGTTTTGTTCCATTTTTTATCATTCCAAGTGCACCTACTATCACTGGCACAACTCTTGTTTTCAATTTCCACATTTTTTCTATTTCAATTTCCAGGTCTTTATCTTTTGACAGTTTTTCAAATTCCTTGGTTGCTATGTTACAATCCGCTGGACAAGCCATATCAATTAATAGACCAGTTTTCTCTTTCTGTTTTTTAACAATAATGTCTGGCCTGTTTGCTTCAATTTTTCTGTCTGTGTAGATGGTGTAATCCCATAGAATGGTTACATCTTCTAGTTCTGTAACCGGTGCTGGGTGATGTTCATACAAGTGTTTGTTTATTATTATTATTATTATTATTATTATTATTATTATTATTATTATTATTATTATTATTTTATTTCCTTTGATTTCTGGTGTGTGCTTATTTGTTTCTGGGTCCTAACGAGAGACCTAAGGCATCATATTTTTCACTGACCATTTAAAAACTAAAAAACAAAAACAAACAAACAAAAAGAAAACGAAACGAAACGAAGATCACACATATTTTAAATAGATTATTTTTTTATTGTTGTTATTGCTACTGTTTTCGTTGTTTTCATCATTATTATTACTGATTCCTTTTATTTGTTATTGTTTATTAATATCATGATTTATAATTATTTTAAAATTTTATTTTTATTATATATTATTTTATTATATCTTATTAATCTTTTTCTAATCATTTTTATTTAGGTAATTATTTTATTTATTATTTATATTTTTATTTATTATTACTTATTATTATTATTGTTGTTGAAAAATATCAATGCCGAAAATAGCTATTTATTTTTATTTATTATTATTCATAATTATTTTTGTTTATCTTTATTTACAATATACATATATATATATATAAATATATAATTTATTTTAGCTATTATTTTTATTATTTATTATAAATATATTTTATTCATTACTATTTTTTATAATTGATTTTTATTTGTTATTATTGTTTACATTTATTTATTATTATTATATATTTTTATTATCTTTAATATTATTTTATTTTATTTCCTTTGATTTTCGGTGTATAAACATTTCTTTCCGGGTACCAACCAGTGACCTAAGGTCAGAAATGACATCATGACACGAAAGTGTCATGATGTCATTTCTGACATCATGCTTTCCTAAGCATTTTTTGAGGGAAAAAGCCCCTAAGATCGAACATATTTTACAAAAGTGACGCCCATCGTAATGTGTGAGCCATACTTGTGAGCATGATTTACTTGTATTTCTTTAAATTTTGGGCTACCAGGTATCTCTTAAATAAGTCTATCGAGACCTTTTCCAATCAATCCGAGGACTCCAACAACAGATGATGTTCTTATGTACCAAATAATAATAATAATTATTATTATTATTATTATTATTCGAAATCTTGACTTCTGACCTCGAACAGCAAAATTTAACAGCAACCGTCAATACGTAACTGTACAAATCGCAGCGTTATTAAGATATATGCTATACCTAATTAATTCTCAATGTCGTAATTTTAGGACATTCTCTGAGAATCGAACCCTCGACAGTAACAGTAATCTAACAGCGAGGCGTACGGTTTGACGTTACAATACGACCTTTTTTAAGTAACTTACTACGTTACCGTATAACCATTGCCAAAATAAAAGTTGGTGTCAGACCCTGAATCCATTTTTAGAAGAAGGTGACAAATATGATGACTATTATGTGCCCTGTCCCTTCAGGACGTAGGCGGTCATGGATCTCCACGTCTCCCTATCCCTTGTGGCTCTTAGTATGTTTGCTCCTGTTGCTCCTGGCAACCCCCGTTCCGTCATCCACCTGATCAAACCCTGCAAATATGTTATCCGCTGCCTTCCTCTGTCTCTCCTTCCTTCTATCTGTCCAGTCAGTATCAGGTTCTCCAGGCTTTCCTTCCTCATTGCATGTCCCAGGAACTTCAGTTGTCTCTTCCTTATGCTCAGCATCAATTTCCTTTCTGTTGCCATTCTTTCTAACACTTCGTCGTTGTTTGTATGCTCAGTCCACGATATCCGTAGCATCCTTCTGTAGAACCACATTTCGGCCGCTTCTAGTTTTGTCCTCATTTTCAATGATATTGTCCAGCATTCACAGCCGTATTGAAGAACTGACATCACGTAGCAGTCTAGCACTCTTTTCTTCGTTTCTATTGAGATCTTCCTGTGTGTTAGTATTTTGCTCATCTTCTGGAACGCGTCCTTTGCCATGCCAATTCGCCTTCGGATCTCCGTGTCGCACTTTCCATCTCCTGTTAGAACACTTCCTAGGTACTTAAATTCTTGGACTTGTTTGATTCTGTTATCCCCCACCTGTATTTGGCATTTTGGGTTGTATCTTTTGCTGATGACCATGCACTCAGTTTTCTTAAAGTTTATTTGTAGTCCCTTCTTGTCACTCTCCACTGCTACTTTCTGTATGAGATCTTGCAGTTTCCTTTCCGTGTCCGCAATCAGTACTGTATCGTCCGCGTATCTTATGTTGTTCAGGTTGTGGCCTCCAATAACAAATCCTGGCGTGTCATCTAGGGTCCTCAAAATATTCTCGCTGTATAGGTTGCCAAAATTATCAGAAGTTTATCAGGAGCTGGTTGGAATGTGTGGAAAAGTGGAAGTATAAAAATATACATTTTGCATGTTAAAATAGAAATTTATTGATACAAAGGATAACATGAATGGCAAAAGTGAATATTCAATTAGTAATGAGTTAAGGGTATCAAGAGTTGTAGAAATGTTCTTAGTAGTAATTTGTTGTAAAGAGTTTATGTGTACGTATGTATGTATAGTACCGGCTATAATTATTAGGCCATCTCATTTTTTTTAAAGAAAATGATGTATTTCATACTATTTTTTAATATTTTTTGCTAAGCGGATAATTCTAAATGAAAAGAGAATGGTTCTTTTTTAATATTGCACAATAACATGTGCATCAAATGAACTGTTCTGGTGTCCAGTTTTTATGTTCTCTTCCCCATGCTAGTCTCATCTTCTTAATGGCTGATCGAAAGCAAATGCTTTCTGGCTGCCTTGTAAAATTTTGCAAAGCAATAATAACAAAAGAGCCATTATATTTTCATTTATAATTATTTACTTGTCAATAAATACTAAAAATAGTATGAAATACATAATTTTTAAAAACTGGGGCGGCCTAATAATTATGGCTTGTACTATATGCATGAGCGTTTGTTTGGTACGAATGTCTTTGAATGACGAAGAAGAAGTAAAAGGAATGAGCACACGAGAAAGAAGGAGAAAGAGAATGAATATGCGACGCAACCTTATGTCGGGTTCGACTTGAAATTTCACTCGTTACATTTTAGTGTGTCTTGTCGCTGCTCTTAAGTGACTCTCTGGCTGACACTCACCGAAGCCTTTTATAGTTATTCAGTTTTTTTTGCACTGGATCGCTAAGTCTTTTTAATCTTGAAAATCGATTCCATTTGTCAGAAAATCAATCTAACATCTACTCACGAAATCCGGTTTCGACTTTTATTTTAAGCACATAGTCAATCCTTTTTCTGTTTGGGCAAAACCAGGATTTCACACGTCATTTTAAATTTTTGTAAAAATGAAGATGAGAAAGTTGATCTCATTCTTAACTTGCTATCCACTACAAACTCAACATAGAAGACTTCCTATCTACTTCTGTACGTTATGTAATACGAAAATCTAAATATTTGGAACGCAATTGTATGCAGTTGTATGCCTTCAATTACAGATAAAATGTATTGCTTCTGACTTTACTATAAATATATAATGTATGCATATGATGTACTACGGGCACATCTACTGCAAAAATTTATTTTTATACTTTTAGTGTTTTGGTTCAGGATTCATTTTTCCTCATAGCTGGAACCCCCTAACACGTGCTCCCAACCTGTGTCAACTTGGACGTGGGAATAACAATGGTACAACGGTCCTCATGATCTTCTGATTAGAGACCTTGCTGCCGAATGTAGTTTATCGTCATACCCAGGACTCCCTCCACAGACCAGTGTATCAATGATGAGAGGAGCATATGATGAGAGAAGGTATTCATAGCTGAAATAAGAAGGATCTTGAGCCAAAAATCAACATCCTCTATCAAGTATTCTAAGAACTAAATCTCCAAATAAACTTTTCCAAATTAGAACCTATGATCTTGTATTGGAATTCACATACTCCGAATCCAATAAGTGCATTTAGTAAATACCAAACACTTCAAATCGCTGTATAGATAAGTTATAATAAATTTAGTATCGAAATTTAAGAAAATGAACTTAGCTTACGCTAGTTGTAGACTCAACCAACACTGCAAATTGTTACAAAACATTGAGTTATGTTCTTAAATAACATCGTTAGATCAAAACTTTCAAATAGATATTGTGTATATCTCTCCCTTCAGAAATATTTAAAATGACAGCTGTATGTTAAAAAATGACTTTAAAATTAAATGAAGACTGTGGGTCTTGGCAAAGCAATGCTTCTTCGAAGATTGTGGGACTACCGAATTACAAATAATTGCACCAAGTAATAGAAGGTATATAATTTGAACACTTTCTATAACAGCAGCCATTAAATGAATGTAACTCGAAGTGAAAAACTGGCATAATCAAGTTGTTGACATTCCACACCACTTCATATAAAATGTTAGGAAAGAAACTTCCATCAATATTGGAAAAAGCGATAACAGCAACTGAACTTAAGAAACCCATTATCCTGAAAGAAAGAAGAGTTTGAATTTGAATTTTGTTTAATTACATATATATATATATATATATATATATATATATATATATATAAACCTCTGTGGGTTATTTAATGCAAAAAAATAGGTATTTTAAGGAACTTTATTTATTTGTTTTTTAAATGTACGGTTATAGTGAAAAGAGTTATTTAGTCAGGTCTTGATAAAATTTTTGTTTTTAGAATAGTCAATTTTTTGGTTTTGTATTTTTGAAAAGCGGTTTTTAGATCAGTTTTTATGGACTTATTTTTGTAAAGAGAGTTTTATCGGCATCAGATGCATTGCTGATATATATATATATATATATATATATATATATATATATATATATATATATTTTCTCGAAATACATTTTTGCAGATAAAATATTACCAGCAATAATTTTGGAAAAAATCGAAGAAAAAATATTACTAGTAATTTTTGGGAATACACACACACACACACACACACACACACACACACACATATATATATATATATATATATATATATATATATATTTCTTCCAAAATGTATTGCTGGTAATACTGTCTTCTGCAAAATGTATTTCTGAAATTTATTAATCTGGAAATTGGGTGATAACTATTAGGAATCCTAACAAGTGCTACCATAAAGGGTCATGGTGGCCCTGGGGACAACAGTAATTAAGAGGTTGTTCCACACTCTCCAACACCTCCCCAGTCAGAGAACTTGCTGCCAGATTGAAAAAAAAATAGAAGAGAAAGATTTTATAAGTTTGAACCAACAATAATGCTAACTGATCGCTCACTGAATGTCAAAAGCCGAATGTTGAAAATTGAATGCATGGAAACGGTTGTTCTCATCATCACCATAATGATAAACTGTGTAAGCATCAGGGCCCAAAACCTCTTAGTAAATTTTCATTGGGTGGTTTTGTTTGGTGGTCGGTCCCCAGTCCCTAGATTAGAATTATATTTGCAGTTCTTTTGTGAGTGAAATTGGAATCTACGCCTCAATCGGATAAAAAATCCGGCTAATCGTATTGAGTAGATGAAACTGATTTTTCTTCAGTTCTCTGTTTGGTTTATCGTTGTTTCGAGAAAAATACGGATGATTTATGTATTTTTATAAAGACGAAAGAGCAACGTCTACAATATAACGAAGAAAATATCAAAGATAAAAATACTATTTTTTTTCGTTGATTGTCGGTCATTTAACGTAGATCCACGCATACGATTCTCGTTTAGTTCGTCAAACAGCCAATTTTCCGACACTACAATTTGAGCATACGACGACTGCTAAGCAAGTTGTCTTCATTGAGATTGGATGGCAACATCGCGCAATATATTTATATCGTTTAAATTTATGATTATTATTATTATTATTATTATTATTATTATTATTATTATTATTATTAATATTAAGAATTATTTTAATGGTAATTTTTATTTATTATCAGAGTTTTAATTATTGCTCTTTGTATAATTATTTTTGTTTCTTATAATTATTCTATTTTATTTCATTATTTTTTATTTATTATAATTATTTTATTTTATTTTATTATTATTATTATTTATGATTTATATCTATTACTATTAAGAATTATTCATATTCATTTAATTATTTTGTTTTTATAATTATTTTTGTCTATTAAAACCATTTTTATTCATGATATAATTTATTATAATTATAATTAATTTTTATTTATTATTATATTAAAATACTATTATTATTATTATTATTATTATTATTATTATTATTATTATTATTATTATTGTTGTTGTTGTTGCTGTTGTTGTTGTTGTCCAGGTAGGGTTTATTATTTTTGTAACCGCTTTTTCACGCTTAAATTATTGCGAGTAAGAATTTAAATATTCAGAGATTTGCTACTACTGTCTTTTCAAATTAGGAAATAAAGCGTTATTTTATAAAGTCCTTTCTTTTAATTTTTTTTTTCGGTAACCATAATATTTTTTACACTAAATGCAAGTAAATATGCAGAATTAAACTACAAGTTAACTGGATTAATTTAATAAACAATAATTGTGAATAATTGTTAATGAAATCTAATGCTTGTAAAAAATACAGACACAAAGAGCAACATCCAACTTAAATTTTATAAAGTAAAGGAAACAATTTTAATGAGCCAGCAAATTTGATCTGTTCTTTTTGGGGGCAGGGTGGGTAGTTAATGAGGAATTGTCATTAGACATGAATAAATACAAACATTCACATGGAGATTATTACAGATATTATTACTGGCATTACTATTCAGTCGATTACTCTCCTACTGTTATTTATTTATTTATTTATTTATTCATTTATTCATTGTTTTTTTAGCTATTAGCTGACATCTTGTATTAGATGACACCTCATCTAAAACTTTCAGGTGAGTTGTTCAGAATGATACCATCTGAACGGGATAAGGAAAATCTGTCCAAATGGTTTTATATTTTAAAGACTCACAAGAATACATTGTGTGAAATCTGTCTGAAACGCAACGGGGTAGGCGTCACGAAAAGTTTATATCAATACGTTGTATCGCCAAGGTGGATACGATACACAGAGAAAGTGTGCTGCGGCATTATTCAGCACAATAACCGGTGCTAAACGGATATACACAAAACAGTGCAATAACAGGCTAGACAGAACTTACAACACAGAGAGGCGGGTTTTGATCGCAATAGCCGCCGAAATAATCAATACGAATATTAATCGAATGACACTAGACGCCTCGATAGTATTCTTTACTTAAATAGACCATTTCAGACATTCTATTATTGAGAGTGCTACAGGGGTGTCAGCCACGCTACAACACAATTCAAAACAACAAATTACATGATTTCCCCATCAAAGTAACCCCATTTAAGTCCATTTCAATTTTCTATCCTCCTCATGTACGCTGCTATGCACACCTGGAGGGATTATTCGATGATGCTTCTCGTTTTCATCGTTACGGCGCTTCCGATGGTCTCCACGCCTTCAAAACGGGTCGCCTTGATGATTCCTTTGAGCTTAGGGAAAAGAAAATGTCAGACGGATCAAGATAGGGAAGTTGATCCAGTACGGTGATCTTCTCAGCCAGTAGCTGACAGAAATTCAGGGCGCTGTTGAACAGCTACACTGTTGCGATAAAAAAGCCACGATTTGTCCTTCCAACAATCTCGTTTCTTCTTGCACATCTGGCGAAGCAAAAGCTAAAATTATAGCTATATACTCTCAAGATATAAGGCTAGATGATAACACCATCTGCTTGTCACTCTTTTACCCATAGCTCGCACAGTACAACCAGTTCCATTACTTTTCAGATACATCGGGTTTATGTGTGTGTGTGCGCGCGCGCCCGCGTGTGTGTGTTCAGATTGTAGCATATTGGATATAAGTTTTGATTAAAAGGGCTACAGTCACCTAATAAGTTGTAAGGTGTGTCCTTCGACAGTTAATGGTAAAGACAATATTAACTCTTTCCTTATAAGAAAAAATTCGGCATTTATTGAGTCAGTACTGCTGTCTCTTGGAATTTATAAAATCTTCCTCTTCATAATTTTCCAGGAAAGTAGGTTTCACAAATCCAGTAACTGTTATCGCTCTTTCCAGTATTGACGGGAGTTTCCTTACTAACCTTTTATTTTGGAGTAGTGTGGAATGTCAACATCTTGTCTATGTTTTTATTTTCTCTTCGAATTACACGTGGAAGAACTGCACTAACAGGGACGAATCAATTTTTCACTCATATCATAGTTTCAAAAAATATTCTCACAACTTAAAAACATTTTTGGAATTAAATAACCTGCAAAGTGTTGATAAACCGCAAAAAAAAAGTAATCAATTCTAACGATTTACTTGTCATTCATTGACTGAGTATCTTGTTCTCGCGTAGGTAGGAATGTATTAAATCTTTTCCTTAAAACAAATTTACAGGAAAATAGGTTTCTCAAATCCACTGACAGTTATCGCTCCTTCCAGTATTGATAGGCATTTCCTTCCTAACATTTTATTTGAAGTAGTGTGGAATGTCAACAACGGGTTTATTCATTTTTCCTTGCGCCATTTAACAAGGTTCAGGGAAGTGTGGTCTTCACCAAGACTCATAGACTTCACTCGTACAAAATCATTTTTAACCACCGAGCTTACAAATCGGTTGAGTACAGCTGACAGATTCGATATTTCTGACGAGGCTTTTTAAGAACATGACTAGTTTGCAGGTTTTTTAGCCATTTACGGTGTTACTCTAGCTCAAGTTATTTTATGTTCAATTTCCTTATTTCTTACACTAAATTTGCATTTAAAACTCACCCTCTCCTTCTCTCTCTCTCTCTCTCTCTATATATATATATATATATATATATATATATATATATATATATATATATATATATATATATATATATATAATGAGAAAAGCAAACTTATATAAGCCGACGCGTTTCGTCTTCTTATGGACTATCAAGCTTATTTACCGTGATCCTTGATAAAAAAGTACCTAAGAGAATAGAATGTGTGGGTTACGAGAAGTTTTCTTTTTGTCATATTGTCAATAGAATCATATATATATATATATATATATATATATATATATATATAATGACAAAGGGTCAATACTATTTCGGTGAGAATCACAACATTTTAGAAATCTCAATTTGATTGACCGAATAAAAAATATGTACAAAAATGATACAAGTGGATCACAAACAGCAAATTGTTTTTCTTCACATTTTTTTTTTCAATATTCAGAAAAGGGATTTGTGGATTGCATATTTAAAAAAATACGTTCTTTGGATTAAATTAGTTGCAAAATATCTGTTTGTCTAAAGGAATAAAGTATCCTTTTTATGTGTCTGGCTTAATAAATAGTAATTTGCCTCTCGGCAAACGCAAGGGCTAATAAAAACTAACAATGTAATGTTTTGAAAAAATAAAGCATATTAAAATAACACTTGTGTACGTGTCGTTTGAAAAGTTTATAGTTTAATGTGAAAATCGCTTTTTGATTAATTCAAGATGCATTTTGTTAACAACTAGAAATAATAAAAATTGTTGCACTCTCCCTTTTTGTTGTTTTTTTCTTTTAGCATATCTATCTATCTATCTATCTATCTATCTACTGGATGTCACCTACATTAAATCAAAGCAATCACACTAAATAAATCACATTTCAGTCCAGTCACAAAACATTACGTTGCATTTAAACATATAGTTCTGTTTGTTAACATTTCGGTATCTGACGGGGTGTGACGTCATAGAACTGCATTACAAATTTACAACCTGCGCCCGCTTTTCAATGATTGTGATCGTCGCATACGAATGTTTTATTTCAACACAAGATAATATCATCTTTGTCGGTGGATGTCCTTATGATAACGTCCCTGTAACCTCTCTGAAGATGGCTCATGTGATCCGAAAGCTTAGAACCAGCTTAATAAAAAATTATCCAAATTTTGGAGAGTTTTTGTCTTTATTTTGACCTGAAATTAAAGCCAAAATACGTTGTTTAGAACGGTTCATGATCAAACATAATATATGTTTACAATATATATATATGTGTGTGTGTGTGTGCGCGCGCGTGCTCGCATGTGTGTGTGTGTGTGTGTGTGTGCGTGTGCTAGTGGTAATAAAACTATGCTCAATGTAAAATGCCGTATATCAAAAGATGTGCGTTGTGGTGAAGTGGATATCGACAAGGAACGAGTGATCGGGGTAGCGAGTTCGAATTTTAATTGAATTCCTTGCATTCACTTACGCACAAATACGTCTTTTCCCTCCAGTTATGGGCTAAATAATAGAACAGATTGGGTTCTATAGCCTTGGTCGGCAACCAGTCTACCGCTGAAAACAATGGCAACCTACTGCAGGATAATCTTCTGCCCAGTCAGTCATGTCTCTTTCGAGACATGATCGCCCAAGCGTGTTTTACGTATGGCACTTAACTGACTGACGAAGATATAAATTCATTAGACCTAATATAACACTAAAGAAATAAAATAAAAGAAATAAAAATTAAGATTAAAATTTAAGTTTAAATTTAAAATAAAATTAAAAGAAATTAAATTAAAATTAATATTAAAATTTGAATAAAAATTTAAGGCAGTAAATAGATCACAATTAGTAATAGAAAATAAAGATAAAATAACAAAGGAAGAGAGATCATATAGTTAAAGTAAAGTATCAAGATAGTCGGGTTAATACTGTAAAACGTTTACAATTGTCATAGTTCCATACCTTAGATTAAACAAATCTAAGGTATGAAACTAGAAGGATTTAGTTAAACACTGTTTAACTAAACCCCTTGTCTACATGTGTTTTATCACATCAGTAGAAAACCATAAGGTTACTAAAGCTTATGTTGGTAATACAATGAACTTTTTTAAAGGTGTTTTTACAATCATCTCTCGTCTTTTACAAATAAGGACAAACAAAATATAACATCACATTCTAAATATATTTTAAAGTTAAAAGCGTGTATCGCGCATGGCACTTAACTGACTGCCAAAAAATTAGGAAAAAAGGCATATTTATTAGTAGTAGTAGTAGTAGAAATATATATTATTATTAATAATTATTACGTTAGAACTGCAAACTGCAACTACTACGAAACTGTACATTGTTTTTCGACATTGAAAGAACAATGTCTCATCAGGTAGTTAAAGATTGGGATAATAAACGTACTATTAAAAAAAAAGATTTAAGAACAACGCTACCCTTTATTTTTGGAAATTTTTTTTTCCGTACGCGATAAAAAGATTTATAAAAATAAAAAGGTGAAAAAGAGAGAAAAGAAAAAATAAGAAAATAAGAACAGAAATTAATAAAACAAAAAGAAAGAAGGAAAAGGTAAGATATAGAAGAAATAGAAAGTGAAGAGAAAAATAAGGAAGAAAATGTCGAGAGGAAAGAGCCAATGGCAACGGGTACTTTGTACGGAAAAAATGAAAAAAAATAAAAAATATATAAAAAATGGAAGTATTGTTCATGAAAGATTTTTAAAAAAATAAGACGTTTATTAATATAATTATTGATGAGACATTGTTCTTTTAATGTCGACACAAAATGTACAATTTTGTAGTAGATTGTAGTTTGTACATATTCTAAAGTAATAATTAATATTCATTGGTCTATTTTTGAACGTTGCAATTAGTTTCTTCGTTCTTATTCATTTGTATATATATATATTGGTCATCGACATACAAGTCCGTTTCGCTGTATCACAGCTCATCAGTATCCACTTGCTTCTGGCCAGGACCGAAACTCGACCAATTTGGTGTCAGTTGGAGTCTCTACTCCCTAAGCCATATATATATATATATATATATATATATATATATATATATATATATATATATATATAGTTATTGCAAATAAAGGGAAGTGCTATTCTTAAAAGAATTATTTTAATAGTACATTTATTATCATCATAATCGTTAACTACCTGATGATACATTGTTCTTTCTATATATATAGTTATTGCAAATCGGCTGAAGACACCACATGACTGAAACCTAGGTTGCGTAATAACTCGTTTACAAATAAAATATATAAATATAGGGGAGAAAATGACGTTCATTTTTATATACTAGAATAATGTTAAAACTATGTCTTAAAATGTAATCTTCTATTTACTAAATGCAAAACAATATAATAAAAAACTAAAACTTAAGAGAAAATTATTTTCTATCACCTGACATAATTGTCACAAAAAATATATAGGAGAAACCTCAGGGAGTTTAAATAAAAGATTATTTGAATACAAATGGGGTCTTTTATAAAGCAAAGTAAGAACGAAGAAAATGCATGCATGCGTGTATGGGTGTATATTATTTTTGTTGTATTTTTCAGATAAAATAAAAATTTTCTTTTACATGTAGTCTGCCTAGATGTGATACAAGATCAATAACATTTTTTGGAATAACTTATCTTATATTTTGAGAGTCAGTCAGTTAAGTGCCATACGTGATACACGTTTGGGTGATCATGTCTTTTTCGAGACATGATCACATGACAGAAGATTTTCCCGCAATAGGTTGCCATTATTTTCTGTGGTAGACTGGTTGCCAAAAAAGGTTACAGAACCCAATCTGCTATTTAACCTATAACTAGAGGGAGATGAGATGGATTGATACCGTTCCTAAGAGTATTTGCGCGTAAGTGAATGCGAATTGGAATTCGACTCGACTTGCCGAGTTGATATCCACTGCACCACAACGCGCATTTTAAAAGTAAAAAAATAGGCCCTTACTTATCTTTGAATTTTAGTAGGGATTGAAACCCAACCATTGAGATAACGAAAAATATGTAATTATTCAGGCAGGAGTAGGGAGTAAGTCATCCCGAAGGTAAATTTACTCATGCGCAGTGTAATAAACTGCATGTTATCCTGTAAGAAACGAACTCAATATGTCCTGAGAAGGTAGTTTGTTTAGCTAAGCCTCGTAACCGTCTCATTCATTTGTTAGTTTCAACACATAGAATACTTCGTTGTACTGTGTTTTTGTTGAATGGAACTTTACATTGAAAATAAACACGTGACTCGCCTAACTTCCTGTGACTCGCCTAACTTCCGGTAACCTGAACGGTAAAGTAAGGACACCATTAGCTGACAACAACCTTGAACTTTAAGGCCTTTAATAATACAACAAGCACACTGTCATTGTTCTGTATCGATCATGAAATCTGTATACTGACACGTGAGATTTTTCTATACCATGTTCAGATTCTTCAGGTATTTGATTCAAGACTTTACCCTGACGGGGGTTCTAAGGTCAAGTCGCAATCGTCTTGTTGTTTAATAAGGGTAAAAGAAATATTTGGGAAGAAACAACAAAACTGAAAATGTAAGCCACTTGCTGAACGATTATCGCACGTCAGCGGCGTTCGTAGCTTTTGTGCCGCCTGATGCGATCGAAAATTTTGACGACCCTCTTAAAATGGCAAAAATAAGCCTGCAAGTTTGTTCATTATAATAATTTAGTGAAATGTCGACTAGAATTTAGAAAAAAATTGAAAGCGAATGCTAATCCAGACACACACGAGATTCGCTAAAATCAGAAAAACCTTTTTTTGTTTTTTTGTTTTTTTTTAGACAAGTGCCAATAGAGATTAGGTGATATTCACAATGTTATAGAAATCTCAAATTTATTGACTGAATAAAAAAACATACAAAAATAATACAAGATATTCAATTTCCTTATCTCCTACACTAAATTTGTATTTAAAACTCACCCTCCTCTCTCTCTCTCTCTCTCTCTCTATATATATATATATATATATATATATATATATATATAAATTAAAATAGGATTAATTCAAGGATGTTGAATGACCATTTCGATATGAAAATCCCCACAGGGGATAACACATCACCTCAGCAACAAAAAAAATCCTTTCAGAAACTCTTTTTTTTTTTTTTTTTGTTGCTGAGGTGATGTGTTACCCCTGTGGGGATTTTCATATCGAAATGGTCATTCAACAGCCTTGAATTAATCCTATTTTAATTTATATTTACTCTGTAATATTTTATTACATGGAGCCCTCTCCCTGTATCATTTTTTAATATTAAAATAAAATTTTAATATTAATTAGGATCGGGTTTTTGGAATTTACCTACCTGCTTTTTCCGCTTGGATTAAAGTATATATATATATATATATATATTGTGTGTATTTTGGCAGCATTTTTTCATTAATACAGGTTTCATTGAATAATATAGACAAGTTTTGTCTATTTATTTTGTGTCGGATCCTTTCGTATAGTCTGATAAGCTTGATGGTGCTATCGTTAAAAGACGACAAGAAATCACAGTACTTGTTGATTTTTTTTATCAGGTCTGAGCTTTCGGCTTAC
>JBBBDQ010000637.1:1045000-1077500 GCA_037127315.1 Ascarosepion bandense
CTCTTCCCTCCAGTTATGGGTTAAATAATAGGACAGATTGGGTTCTGTAGCTTTGGTCGGCAACCAGTCTACCGCAGAAAGCAATGGCAACCTACTGTGGAATAATCTTCTACCCAGTCAGTCATGTCTCTTTCAAGACATGATCGCCCAAGCGTGTATCACGTATGGCTCTAAACTGACTGACTGTATTAAAGAAACAAGGCTACTGAATATTTTTCATGGCTTATTTCTTCGTTTACTTTCCTCTGTCTACCCCATTTGTTTTTTCTTTTTCCTTTTCTCTCCACCATTTATTTTACTTTTGCCCACCATTTCTTATTCCTGTGACACGGTTAGATTTTGACTCTTGATTCTTTAATACAGACGTAATCTAAAAGTATTTTTCTAATATCAAGTCCCGAAACCCCTGTCTCTGCCCATTTTTTATGTCTGGACGAAAAATTTTAAGTAACTTTTCTTTGTTTTTTTTACCACCCCCCACTATTTTTTAACTACCTGTGTATGAATATGTTTTGGGGCTCCTTCCTGTATGTGAATTTTTATAACATAGGATGTGCGTTGTGGTCCAGTGGATATCGGCCCGGAACGAGAAATCGGGGAGCCGAGTTCGAATTCCAGTTGAATTCATTGCATTCACTTACGCGCAAATACCCTTGGGAAAGGTATTAATCCGTCTCTTTCTTTCAGTTATGGGTTAAATAACAGGACAGATTGGGTCCTCTAGCCTTCGTCGGCAGCCAGTCTACCGCAGAAAGCAATGGCAACCTACTGCGGGATAATCTTCTGCTCAGTCAGTCATGTCTCTTTTGAGACATGATCGCCCAAGCGTGTTTCACGTATGGCACTTAACTGACTGACTAACTTGAATTAATAATTTGTTGTTTTTGGATCTTTGCTGATGAAGCGAGAGTTTTCTAACTGAAATAGCTATTCAAGGAAATGTAATTCTTGGAATATATATATATATATATATACTACCGGCCATAATTATTAAGCCACCCCAGTGTTTTAAAAGAAATGATGTATTTCATACTGTTGTTTAGTATTTATTGCCAAGTGAATAATTGTAAATGAAAATAGAATGGTTCTTTTGTTAATACTGCACAATAACATGTGCATCAAATGAATTCTTAAATATTTAATAATTACCTATATTGCAGTTTCATCAATGAAAGAATGAAGAAAATTTAGGGTGATTTGGACGAGTTCATCTTTGCTTCCTTGTCTTGTAAAATTTTGCAAAGTAATAATAACAAAAGAACCATTCTATTTTCATTTAGAATTATCCATAAATACTAAAAATAATATGGAAATACATCAATTCTTTTAAAAAACTGGGATGGTCTAATAATTTATGGCCGGTAGTGTGTGTGTGTGTGTGTGTGTGTGTGTGTGTGTGTGTGTGTGTGTGTGTGTGTGTGTGTGTCCTAAAACGTGTGGAATGTATTCCTCATGGTCAGGAGTATGAGCAGCTTCCGGTCTTCCTTGATCCGTAGTTTGTGGTTCCACGGATCTTATCTCACCGTGGCAACGTTAAACAGCAGTAAAGTTTGGATGACTCGGTGTGGAAACACAATTTGAAACTGTTGTGCAGCCACTCGTTCATTATTTCTTCTCGCGGCCGTATTGTAAAATCGCATTTGTCTGCTTGCTCAGGGTATGAATGTTCTGCCATTGTTAAATGGAACAATTCTCATTTAACACAAGACTAGCCACAAATATATACGAGTGACAAATGTAATCTAGTCTACATAGCAACATAGCCTCATCTACCTTAAACTTTCTTCAAAACTAATAACTCCAAAACGAATGATTTGCGGACATATAGGTATATGAACTTTTGTTTTGGTGAGAGGAACCCGTTTGGAACCATTAGGAGCCCGTGAGGAACATGTGAGGAACCCGTGAGGAACTCGTGAGCAATTTTTGAAAACATTTTTGATACTCATGCATGTATTTACAAGTAGTCCATTATAATATGTTAAATTTTGAAATCATATTTATTTTTAGCATAGAAATTTTTTGAAACTGTATCTAAATCTTGGATTGTCTTTCAAACCTTCCGCCTCGCCGGCTATCTTTGTATACCGCACCTATGAGGGACCACTGAGTCTCTGCCAAGAATTGACTACGTAGGAATAAATTCACTATATTCTAAGTTTCTTTCCTAATTAATGTATATCTAGATCTATGTAAGATCCCTTGTTTTTTTTGTGGGGGGTAGCTCAGTTCTTTTACGATTCTGCGCCAAACTTAGTAACAGTCATAATGCTCGGTACAAAAGTCATTACGTTTGTGTAAATCAAGCGTCGGCAACCTACAGGTATTTTTTTAAATAGTATCACCCTGAGCAAGGCGGTAATGCCACTGATGTGCAGCGGGCTACATAAGTGCAAAAAGATTAATTAGAAGAGAGTGAAGAGGAAGACGAACCAGTTAGAAAAGAGCAAGAGAAGGATGGGAATACAGGTGTGATGACAGTCACAAAGGTGGAGAGAAAGAAAAGGATATACGGGATGGTGAAGAAAGAACTAGAGTCAAGTGGTTAATAGATGAGTATTGACATTGCATTTAAATTCCTGGAGGTTGTAGCCGTCAGGAAAGCAAGAATATGGAAGCGAGTTCCACAGGCGGGAAATGCGAGAGAAGAAGCTGCAGGAGTAGAATTGTGGTCTGGATTTGGTTAATCTAACTGTGAATGGGTGGGACCCAGTTGCCAATCTGTTGCACCAGTGACTTAAGTTCGTTGGAGCAGAAGCCATGAAAGTATTTATAGAACAGACAAAGGGAGGCCACATCTGGTCGGTGGGTAAGTGGCTGTAGTCGAGCCGCCAAGTCGGTACCTATCACATTACTGATTCTCCTTTTGGAGCCTGTCGAGAACACTGAGATGAACAGCAGGGGCGCCTGACCATATATGGCAGCAGTATTCCATGCACGGACAAATGGTTGATTTGTATATATGCAGGATGGATTCAGGCGGGAAAAACATCCTGGACCGACCCGCGAGCCTGATTACCAATTACTCTATTTTTAACATGTGAGACGAGGCTTTGGAATTCAATACAAGACCTGGTGTTATCTTCCTCTGATCCACCCAACCGAATTTGAATACTACAACCGCAAGAACACCATAAAAACCATTTCTGCACAAAAAATTTAAAAAAATAAACATAAAACAAAAACTGAGAGCTGATTTGACCGACAGACCGGCGACAGACATTAGGCAGGGACACCTTCAAAGGGACAATGTTGTCTCAGTCGGCTTTCTATTTCATTCCTCTAACAACGACCCCACATCGCTTACCCCTCCCACCTACCCTATGTAAGTTGCTGGAATCTTTCAATGGGCCATGTTCTTATCATACGTAAGTGTATATGTTTGCAACTATTTGTACTAGTATGTATGGGTATATGTGTTTCGTTTTTGTTTGGTGTGTGTGTGTGTGTGTGTGTGTGTGTGTGTGTGTGTGTGTGTGTGTGTGCGCGCGGATTCTTTGTGGTAAAATTTTCAATAACAGTTTCAAACCTACACGACATAATTTCATCCATTTCACTTCGGTTGATTTTTTTCACTTTGAAGTATTTTGACGTTTCTTTGTTAGGGTTTTTTTTTTAATTTTAGATTTTCTTTTGTTTTTCTGATTTCTCAAAGTTTATTTTTATTATGGTTTTAAATATTTATTTTGAAAAGAGTCTGCATATCTAATTTTCCTTGATTTTTCATTAATGGCCTTCGTCCGGCTCGCGACCCGTCATTATAATACAATCCGGCCCGCGGGGTCGAATGAGTTGCCGACCCCTGGTGTAAATGGACAACAAAAACTGGGAAGAAGAAAAAGGAGTCATAAATTATTTAGAGCTACGAAAGATAAGTATTTATGGAAAGCCGTGATCAGTCAGTGTTTAAACGGATGCAGACCATAAAAAATCAGTCATTCCAATAAGTTTCAAATGTGTCAGGAAATAGATGCTGAGTATATTTTGATATTGGTATTAAATAGCTGAATTTCCTTTAGCACAAGAATACCAACCAGGATTGAGCATAGTATGCTATAGGTTCGTAATATATTCCTGCAACCCGCAGAAATATGATTTCGGTCAACGGCAGAAATGTAAACAGTGGCAAACAAAAATATGTTTACGCCAAATGCAGCCGGCATCAAAGGAATGTAATGTATTTCGGTGATCCGATATCGGTGATCCGATATCGGTGATCCGATATCGGTGATCCGATATGATTGGCCCAGAAACAACGACAAAGAAAAGTGTGTTGACATCAGGGGCAACTGGCTTTTGTTTGCCATTGATAATATTTTATGACCATAAAATATAAACAATGGCAAACAAAAGCAATAATAAACGAAAATGATTAATAGATATGCCTAGCCAATGATGACACAATTAAGCGGAATTTGAGGAATTTCAGTTTATATAAAATCAATGTTTTTCAGAGCGGAAAATTAATTAATTTGTAAGTTTATACGATTCTAACACAAAACGACTAGCTTGTAAACGAATTCACTCTAATGAGAATTTTCCAACCTAAGCAATGACTGCTCAGATTTATTTAATAAGTAAGTAACAGGGAATTGGTTTTAATAGTAATTAGTACATGAAGGAAATTTAAAATAGAAAAAAAGGGTCTATTCTCAAATATTATATAAGGAGTGTTTGTATACTTCATCATATAATTAACTATTAACTTAATAGCTATTGAACAGGTGAAGAGGCTCATCCCTTGTTTCCTGTTTAGGATACGGTTTCCGGTTTTCTCTTTTCCAATCTTTTCACTCTTTTCTTTATTTTTTATTTTTTTTCCAATTGGAGTAGATAGACTAAACTATCGCCCGGTTCACACTCCACCCACGTCTATTGAACAGATGAAGAGGCTCATCCCTTGTTCCCTGCTTAGGATGTGGTTTCCGGCTTTCTCTTTTCCAATCTTTTTACTCTTACGTAGCCCCCTGCGTATCAGTGGCGTTATCGCCTTGCTCGGGGTGATATGATTAAAAAAAATAAATAAATAAAATTTAAATCCATTGTCTTTCGGCTCAATTCACTTACGAATATGTGCTATACTCAGTAATGATCATTATCTAGGTTCAAAATCCATTATTCATGAGTTCAGTTCTCTTACGATTCTATGACGTATTCAGAAATGGCTAAAAAAGATCGACTTAGAAGTCAAGTTTTTTGATTACGATTCCCTTACACTTTGTAAAATTATGCAGTGCTTATCAACGTCAGTTGAAAAGCCATTAACTCTATGCTTCATTCTTTTACAACTCTATGCCGTATAGTTATAAAACTCGGCTCAGATGTCAAACATCTTGATCTCAATTCCCTTAGATTGTGTCAAAATATACATTATCAACTTCAGTTTAAAAGCCATTACCGCTGAGCTAATTTTTTTTACAGCTCAATGCCATATTCAGCAGTGGCTATAAAGCTCGACTCAGAAATTAAACATTTTGATCTCCATTCCCTTATATTGTGTCAACATATGATTTCAGTCTAAAAACTATTACTTTCAAGTTTGGTACCACAGTAAGAAAAGATTATAGAAGCTTGGCTCAAAAGTGAAACATTTGATCTCGATTTCCTTGTGTTAAATTATGCAATGATTATCAACTTTAATTCAAAAGCTGTTTTGCTGAGCTCGGTTCTCTTACGCCCGTCAGCCATACAAAAATGCTTATCTCTTTTAGATTTTATTTTATGCGATAACTGAGTTCACTATTTCATCCCAACAGATGATATTGTGTTGGTAGCAGATACATAAAGGAACTACACGAAATTTAAAAGAAGGAAGCAAAGGATTGTAGGAAGTAGAGACTAAACATCAATTTTAAAATGAAAAATGTATTGCCGTCAACAATACGAAGAGCCCAAGATACGAACTACGAATAGAAAATACCAAAATCAACAACCAAGTAAAACATATCTGGGAAGTATTTTAACTGCGAACTGAAATAATGAGATGGGAATATGAAAGCGAATTTGAATGGCTAAAATACCTTCCAAACGTCAAGCAAAATATTAAGAAAGATGAAAACCTACTAAGAATATTATACTATACATGTGAAGAGAAGACTTGAGGTAACAGACATGTGGTTTCGATTTACCATGAAATAACGTGTCTGCCTTAATTTTTCTTATATTTGCTCTATATGTATTTATATACATATATTTAGAGCTCCCTTAGAGAGTTATCCTACCACTGTATGTACAGGATACTCCTTTGGATTCTTCTTTACGCACACTGCATGCTGATATATATATATATATATATATATATATATATATATATATATATATATAGTGAGGTCCCCTGTATAAGGCCCAAGAGCAACTCGAGCTAGGTGGTTACAGTAAGATGCAGTTTATGGAGATAGGAAGGAATGATAACGGTTAATCCTAGACTTGGACAGGTAAAGGTTGTAGTGATCGGGAAAAAATCTACTGTAAATTTATGTTCAAACAGGAACTGGAAAAATGGCAAAATAGAAAAGAGCAATGGCAACCTACTGCGGGATAATCTTCTGCCCAGTCAGTCATGTCTCTTTCGAGACATGATCGCCCAAGCGTGTATCACGTATGGCACTTAACTGACTGACTAAGGGTTACATAGGATAGGAATTAGTGTCGAGAGTTGTTGCAAGAAGATTAAACGCAACGAACAGCCCACCATGCAAATTACTGTTTGGGGACAGCAAAATCAAAAGAGGTATAACAATTTAGATATACGGAAAACTTGAGAAACCAAAAATATCATTGAACCAAAGAAAAGAGGTACAGAAATATTATGTAGTATCAATCCTCCAATATGGCAGTGAATGCTGGACAATGTCTTCACAGATGAAGAGGAGACTTGAGGCGACAGAGATGTGGTTCTATAGAAGGGTGCTGAGAATACAAAGAAAAGAGTGCTTAACTGCTATGTAATATCAATCCTCTAATATGGCAGTGAATGCTGGACAATTTCCTCACAGATGAAGAGGAGACTTGAGACAACAGAGATGTGGTTCTATTGAAGGATGCTGAGAATACAAAGAAAAGTGTGCTTAACTGCTATGTATTATCAATCCTCTTATATGGCAGTGAATGCTGGACAATTTCCTCACAGATGAAGAAGAGACTTGAGGCAACAGAGATGTGGTTCTATAGAAGGATGCTGAGAATAAAAAGAAAAGAGTGCTTAACTGCTATGTAATATCAATCCTCTTATATGGAAGTGAATGCTGGACAATCTCTTCACAGGTAAAGAGGAGACTTGAGGCGACAGAGATCTGGTTCTATCTAAGGATGCTGAGAATACAAAGAAAAGAGTGCTTAATTGCTAGGTAATATCAATCCTCCAATATGTCAGTGAATGCTGGACAATCTCTTCACAAGTAAAGAGGTGACTTGAGGCGACACTGACGTGGTTCTATAGAAGGATGCTGAGAATACAAAGAAAAGAGGGCTTAACTGCTATGTAATATCAATCCTCTTATATGGCAGTGAATGCTGGACAATTTCCTCACAGATGAAGAGTAGACTTGAGGCAACAGAGATGTGGTTCTATAGAAGGATGATGAGAATACAAAGAAAAGAGTGCTTAATTGCTATGTAATATCAATCCTCTTATATGACAGTGAATACTGGAAAATTTCCTCACAGATGAAGAGGAAACTTGAAGCAATGGAGATGTGGTTCTATAAAAGGATGCTGAAAATTAAAAGAAAAGAGTGCTGAATTGGTGTACAGTATTTGCATTATTCGGACTATTGTCCTTATCTTTACTGCCATTTGTACGACGTTTCGGTCGATGTACCCTCCGGCATTCTTTAGATGCTAAGAATTTCAAACCGAACCCTTTATTACAATCACTGGGGTACATGATCTTCCTTCCTTGCGTAGTAGGGCCTCTTCTGGTAGTCATTAGTTATCTCCCTCTAACCCTGTACTTTATTTATTCACCACTGCTGTAGCCTGGTATTGAACTCACAAGTCTTTGGGTCTAGTCACAGGAACTAATCAACCGTCTATATCCACTGGTCTATGTGTCCTTAAGAACAAGAACAACTGAATTTTTAGGACTTATAAGCTCAATGTTCAGTAACCCTTTTTTTGCCAGAGTTCATGTTGCAATTTTTTTTTATGTTAATGGTTTTCTCTACTATTTTTGATGTTAAAAAAAAAAATTCAAAGATGAGGACAATAGTCCGAATATTGTAAATATTATAAATACTAACTCATCTCAGAAATATCTACAAAGGCTGAATTGTTATAAAATATCAATCCTCCTGTATCGCAGTGAATGCTGGACAATTTCCTCACAGATGAAGAGGAGACTCGAGGCAACAGAGATGTGGTTCTCTAGAAGGATGCTAACAATAAAAAGAAAAGAGTGCTTAACTGCTATGTAATATCAATCCTCCTACATGGCAGTGAATTCTGGAGAATTTCCTCAGAGATGAAGGGGAGACTTGAGGCAACAGAGATGGGGTTCTATAGAAGGATTCTGAGAATACTCTGGAACGAACGTGTGAACAATGACGAAGATCTAGAGACAGTGGTAAGAATAAAAAGTGCTTATGTTAAACATCAGAAAAAGGTAGTTGAAATTTCTTAGACACATAATGAAATAAAAAGAAGAACATAGCGCATAACCTACTTGAGTAATAATTAGCATAACAAAGATTAGGAGAGAAAATAATAAAATAAAATTTATTCAAAGATGGAGAGCCATGGTCGCCAACGTCCTGAATGGACATGATATATAGAAAAAGATTGCTAATATACTCTTGGGGCTTGGCGTCCCTTTATTCATCATGTTTTTGTGAATATACGAAAAACACCCACGCTTGTCTTTTGAGGTGTTGAAGTACTCAACAGTAACATGTTGTCATCAGCAATGAGACGCCAGTGTATGACAAAAGCTTCAAAGAATAGCACGAATCCCAAATAAGCAAGTTGATGAATACAGGAGAATGTGGATTCTAGAAGGCATAATGGAAGTGTGTCTTACAAGCTCAAAGACTTATTCAATATGTCGTTTTGCGCAAGTGTATTTGTGGGCATGCGTACGCGCATGGGTGCTTTTGTTACAAGTCTAGAATTACAGTATCAAATGCGTGTACTGATCAATATCGCATTCGATCTTTTTCTTCTTTTTTTACCTTTTTTCTTTTCGCGGAACTGGAATCAAAGGTGTGTGATGCCAATCGGGATCAGATGTCTCCCGGCGAAAGTGTTGGTGGGAAAGAAAATCAACCTAATATAAATTTGCGTATGTCTAAACGAACTTGCTTGGGCTTGATATTTTCGTTGATACGAATAACTGATTGTACTGGCCTTACATGCACACACGCGCGCGTGCACACACACACACACACACACACACACACACACACACACATGAGAAGATAACATGTACCTGTATATTCAACTGATTTTGTTTAAATTTGCTATAAGAATAATAATCCGATTTTTTTTAAGCATGCGCTAATTAAAAATACTGATTATCCCGACGTCGTGGGTGCCCATCTGCATACTAAATCAGAAGCAAAGGGTTTTGCACCGAGATCGACAACCAAAATTGCAATAGGATCGAGCTGGGAAACAATGCCTTTTGAACCGAGTTTTTTAAGTAATGCTTAGTGTGGCACAGAGCCGTGAGATTACCAAACTCAGAAGCAATAGCTTTTGAATCATTATTTAAAGTTGTACAGATTCGTAATAGAATAGAGATCAGCAACAATAGTTTTTGAACGATTCCAAAGAGAATCGAACCCATGAATAACGTGTCAAGATTCATTAAAATTGGGCAAACCCCACCCAATTTTATATTCTTCAACCTATACACTGTCCCCATAAGAAGACATAATTATTGTTTTCTGGATTTCATGATACTAGAAAAAATAAATTTGGGGTTTGTTTGCATTAGAATTATTTGCCCAATACGTCGACAAAAAAAGAGCGTCTGAAATTATTAAACATATAAAACCACTTGCTTTCTGAAAAGATCGTCTTAGATCAGAAGTGAAAAATTAGATATATATTAATGACAGATTTTAGTGAATGGGTATCTATATAAGTGATGACTCATAGGCTTCAAACACAATGATAGGGGTCCAGCGAGAGACCCCAGGTTTGCTCGAACATTCAATGCAGACAAGCCTGTCGCCCTCACGTGACACATCCGTGACCAAAGAAGTAAGCCAGGGACGACAGGCATTTTTCTTCCACCAAATTATAACAAAAGTGGTGTAAGACAAGGATGGGTCTTCTCACCGAGCTTAATTGCTATGCAATATCAATCCTCTTTTATAGAAGTGAATGCTGGACAATCTCCTCACAGATGAAGAGGAGACTTGAGGCAACAGAGATGTGGTTCTATAGAAGGATGCTGAGAATACAAAGAAAAGAGTGCTTAACTGCTATGTAATATCAATCCTCTTATATGGCAGTGAATGCTGGACAATTTCCTCACAGATGAAGAGGAGACTTGAGGCAACAGAGATGTGGTTCTATAGAAGGATGCTGAGAATACAAAGAAAAGAGTGCTTAACTACTATGTAATATCAATCCTCTTATATGGCAGTGAATGCTGAACAATTTCCTCACAGATGAAGATGGGGAATTGAAGCAATAGAGATGTGGTTCTATAGAAGGATGCTGAGAATACAAAGAAAAGAGTGCTTAACTGCTATGTAATATCAATCCTCTTATATGGCAGTGAATGCTGAACAATTTCCTCACAGATGAAGATGGGGAATTGAGGCAATAGAGATGTGGTTCTATAGAAGGATGCTGAGAATACAAAGAAAAGAGTGCTTAACTGCTATGTAATATCAATCCTCTTATATGGCAGTGAATGCTGAACAATTTCCTCACAGATGAAGATGGGGAATTGAGGCAATAGAGATGTGGTTCTATAGAAGGATGCTGAGAATACAAAGAAAAGAGTGCTTAACTGCTATGTAATATCAATCCTCTTATATGGCAGTGAATGCTGAACAATTTCCTCACAGATGAAGATGGGGAATTGAGGCAATAGAGATGTGGTTCTATAGAAGGATGCTGAGAATACAAAGAAAAGAGTGCTTAACTGCTATGCAATATCAATCCTCTTATATGGCAGTGAATGCTGGACAATTTCCTCACAGATGAAGAGGAGACTTGAGGCAACAGAGATGTGGTTCTATAGAAGGATGCTGAGAATACAAAGAAAAGAGTGCTTAACTGCTATGCAATATCAATCCTCTTATATGGCAGTGAATGCTGGACAATTTCCTCACAGATGAAGAGGAGACTTGAGGCAACAGAGATGTGGTTCTATAGAAGGATGCTGAGAATACAAAGAAAAGAGTGCTTAACTGCTATGCAATATCAATCCTCTTATATGGCAGTGAATGCTGGACAATTTCCTCACAGATGAAGATGGAGACTGGAGGCAACAGAGGTGTGGTTCTATAGAAGGATGCTGAGAATACAAAGAAAAGAGTGCTTAACTGCTATGTAATATCAATCCTCTTATATGGCAGTGAATGCTGGACAATTTCCTCACAGATGAAGAGGAGACTCGAGGCAACAGAGATGTGGTTCTCTAGAAGGATGCTAACAATAAAAAGAAAAGAGTGCTTAACTGCTATGTAATATCAATCCTCCTACATGGCAGTGAATTCTGGAGAATTTCCTCAGAGATGAAGGGGAGACTTGAGGCAACAGAGATGGGGTTCTATAGAAGGATTCTGAGAATACTCTGGAACGAACGTGTGAACAATGACGAAGATCTAGAGACAGTGGTAAGAATAAAAAGTGCTTATGTTAAACATCAGAAAAAGGTAGTTGAAATTTCTTAGACACATAATGAAATAAAAAGAAGAACATAGCGCATAACCTACTTGAGTAATAATTAGCATAACAAAGATTAGGAGAGAAAATAATAAAATAAAATTTATTCAAAGATGGAGAGCCATGGTCGCCAACGTCCTGAATGGACATGATATATAGAAAAAGATTGCTAATATACTCTTGGGGCTTGGCGTCCCTTTATTCATCATGTTTTTGTGAATATACGAAAAACACCCACGCTTGTCTTTTGAGGTGTTGAAGTACTCAACAGTAACATGTTGTCATCAGCAATGAGACGCCAGTGTATGACAAAAGCTTCAAAGAATAGCACGAATCCCAAATAAGCAAGTTGATGAATACAGGAGAATGTGGATTCTAGAAGGCATAATGGAAGTGTGTCTTACAAGCTCAAAGACTTATTCAATATGTCGTTTTGCGCAAGTGTATTTGTGGGCATGCGTACGCGCATGGGTGCTTTTGTTACAAGTCTAGAATTACAGTATCAAATGCGTGTACTGATCAATATCGCATTCGATCTTTTTCTTCTTTTTTTACCTTTTTTCTTTTCGCGGAACTGGAATCAAAGGTGTGTGATGCCAATCGGGATCAGATGTCTCCCGGCGAAAGTGTTGGTGGGAAAGAAAATCAACCTAATATAAATTTGCGTATGTCTAAACGAACTTGCTTGGGCTTGATATTTTCGTTGATACGAATAACTGATTGTACTGGCCTTACATGCACACACGCGCGCGTGCACACACACACACACACACACACACACACACACACACACACATGAGAAGATAACATGTACCTGTATATTCAACTGATTTTGTTTAAATTTGCTATAAGAATAATAATCCGATTTTTTTTAAGCATGCGCTAATTAAAAATACTGATTATCCCGACGTCGTGGGTGCCCATCTGCATACTAAATCAGAAGCAAAGGGTTTTGCACCGAGATCGACAACCAAAATTGCAATAGGATCGAGCTGGGAAACAATGCCTTTTGAACCGAGTTTTTTAAGTAATGCTTAGTGTGGCACAGAGCCGTGAGATTACCAAACTCAGAAGCAATAGCTTTTGAATCATTATTTAAAGTTGTACAGATTCGTAATAGAATAGAGATCAGCAACAATAGTTTTTGAACGATTCCAAAGAGAATCGAACCCATGAATAACGTGTCAAGATTCATTAAAATTGGGCAAACCCCACCCAATTTTATATTCTTCAACCTATACACTGTCCCCATAAGAAGACATAATTATTGTTTTCTGGATTTCATGATACTAGAAAAAATAAATTTGGGGTTTGTTTGCATTAGAATTATTTGCCCAATACGTCGACAAAAAAAGAGCGTCTGAAATTATTAAACATATAAAACCACTTGCTTTCTGAAAAGATCGTCTTAGATCAGAAGTGAAAAATTAGATATATATTAATGACAGATTTTAGTGAATGGGTATCTATATAAGTGATGACTCATAGGCTTCAAACACAATGATAGGGGTCCAGCGAGAGACCCCAGGTTTGCTCGAACATTCAATGCAGACAAGCCTGTCGCCCTCACGTGACACATCCGTGACCAAAGAAGTAAGCCAGGGACGACAGGCATTTTTCTTCCACCAAATTATAACAAAAGTGGTGTAAGACAAGGATGGGTCTTCTCACCGAGCTTAATTGCTATGCAATATCAATCCTCTTTTATAGAAGTGAATGCTGGACAATCTCCTCACAGATGAAGAGGAGACTTGAGGCAACAGAGATGTGGTTCTATAGAAGGATGCTGAGAATACAAAGAAAAGAGTGCTTAACTGCTATGTAATATCAATCCTCTTATATGGCAGTGAATGCTGGACAATTTCCTCACAGATGAAGAGGAGACTTGAGGCAACAGAGATGTGGTTCTATAGAAGGATGCTGAGAATACAAAGAAAAGAGTGCTTAACTACTATGTAATATCAATCCTCTTATATGGCAGTGAATGCTGAACAATTTCCTCACAGATGAAGATGGGGAATTGAAGCAATAGAGATGTGGTTCTATAGAAGGATGCTGAGAATACAAAGAAAAGAGTGCTTAACTGCTATGTAATATCAATCCTCTTATATGGCAGTGAATGCTGAACAATTTCCTCACAGATGAAGATGGGGAATTGAGGCAATAGAGATGTGGTTCTATAGAAGGATGCTGAGAATACAAAGAAAAGAGTGCTTAACTGCTATGTAATATCAATCCTCTTATATGGCAGTGAATGCTGAACAATTTCCTCACAGATGAAGATGGGGAATTGAGGCAATAGAGATGTGGTTCTATAGAAGGATGCTGAGAATACAAAGAAAAGAGTGCTTAACTGCTATGTAATATCAATCCTCTTATATGGCAGTGAATGCTGAACAATTTCCTCACAGATGAAGATGGGGAATTGAGGCAATAGAGATGTGGTTCTATAGAAGGATGCTGAGAATACAAAGAAAAGAGTGCTTAACTGCTATGCAATATCAATCCTCTTATATGGCAGTGAATGCTGGACAATTTCCTCACAGATGAAGAGGAGACTTGAGGCAACAGAGATGTGGTTCTATAGAAGGATGCTGAGAATACAAAGAAAAGAGTGCTTAACTGCTATGCAATATCAATCCTCTTATATGGCAGTGAATGCTGGACAATTTCCTCACAGATGAAGAGGAGACTTGAGGCAACAGAGATGTGGTTCTATAGAAGGATGCTGAGAATACAAAGAAAAGAGTGCTTAACTGCTATGCAATATCAATCCTCTTATATGGCAGTGAATGCTGGACAATTTCCTCACAGATGAAGATGGAGACTGGAGGCAACAGAGGTGTGGTTCTATAGAAGGATGCTGAGAATACAAAGAAAAGAGTGCTTAACTGCTATGTAATATCAATCCTCTTATATGGCAGTGAATGCTGGACAATTTCCTCACAGATGAAGAGGAGACTCGAGGCAACAGAGATGTGGTTCTCTAGAAGGATGCTAACAATAAAAAGAAAAGAGTGCTTAACTGCTATGTAATATCAATCCTCCTACATGGCAGTGAATTCTGGAGAATTTCCTCAGAGATGAAGGGGAGACTTGAGGCAACAGAGATGGGGTTCTATAGAAGGATTCTGAGAATACTCTGGAACGAACGTGTGAACAATGACGAAGATCTAGAGACAGTGGTAAGAATAAAAAGTGCTTATGTTAAACATCAGAAAAAGGTAGTTGAAATTTCTTAGACACATAATGAAATAAAAAGAAGAACATAGCGCATAACCTACTTGAGTAATAATTAGCATAACAAAGATTAGGAGAGAAAATAATAAAATAAAATTTATTCAAAGATGGAGAGCCATGGTCGCCAACGTCCTGAATGGACATGATATATAGAAAAAGATTGCTAATATACTCTTGGGGCTTGGCGTCCCTTTATTCATCATGTTTTTGTGAATATACGAAAAACACCCACGCTTGTCTTTTGAGGTGTTGAAGTACTCAACAGTAACATGTTGTCATCAGCAATGAGACGCCAGTGTATGACAAAAGCTTCAAAGAATAGCACGAATCCCAAATAAGCAAGTTGATGAATACAGGAGAATGTGGATTCTAGAAGGCATAATGGAAGTGTGTCTTACAAGCTCAAAGACTTATTCAATATGTCGTTTTGCGCAAGTGTATTTGTGGGCATGCGTACGCGCATGGGTGCTTTTGTTACAAGTCTAGAATTACAGTATCAAATGCGTGTACTGATCAATATCGCATTCGATCTTTTTCTTCTTTTTTTACCTTTTTTCTTTTCGCGGAACTGGAATCAAAGGTGTGTGATGCCAATCGGGATCAGATGTCTCCCGGCGAAAGTGTTGGTGGGAAAGAAAATCAACCTAATATAAATTTGCGTATGTCTAAACGAACTTGCTTGGGCTTGATATTTTCGTTGATACGAATAACTGATTGTACTGGCCTTACATGCACACACGCGCGCGTGCACACACACACACACACACACACACACACACACACACACATGAGAAGATAACATGTACCTGTATATTCAACTGATTTTGTTTAAATTTGCTATAAGAATAATAATCCGATTTTTTTTAAGCATGCGCTAATTAAAAATACTGATTATCCCGACGTCGTGGGTGCCCATCTGCATACTAAATCAGAAGCAAAGGGTTTTGCACCGAGATCGACAACCAAAATTGCAATAGGATCGAGCTGGGAAACAATGCCTTTTGAACCGAGTTTTTTAAGTAATGCTTAGTGTGGCACAGAGCCGTGAGATTACCAAACTCAGAAGCAATAGCTTTTGAATCATTATTTAAAGTTGTACAGATTCGTAATAGAATAGAGATCAGCAACAATAGTTTTTGAACGATTCCAAAGAGAATCGAACCCATGAATAACGTGTCAAGATTCATTAAAATTGGGCAAACCCCACCCAATTTTATATTCTTCAACCTATACACTGTCCCCATAAGAAGACATAATTATTGTTTTCTGGATTTCATGATACTAGAAAAAATAAATTTGGGGTTTGTTTGCATTAGAATTATTTGCCCAATACGTCGACAAAAAAAGAGCGTCTGAAATTATTAAACATATAAAACCACTTGCTTTCTGAAAAGATCGTCTTAGATCAGAAGTGAAAAATTAGATATATATTAATGACAGATTTTAGTGAATGGGTATCTATATAAGTGATGACTCATAGGCTTCAAACACAATGATAGGGGTCCAGCGAGAGACCCCAGGTTTGCTCGAACATTCAATGCAGACAAGCCTGTCGCCCTCACGTGACACATCCGTGACCAAAGAAGTAAGCCAGGGACGACAGGCATTTTTCTTCCACCAAATTATAACAAAAGTGGTGTAAGACAAGGATGGGTCTTCTCACCGAGCTTAATTGCTATGCAATATCAATCCTCTTTTATAGAAGTGAATGCTGGACAATCTCCTCACAGATGAAGAGGAGACTTGAGGCAACAGAGATGTGGTTCTATAGAAGGATGCTGAGAATACAAAGAAAAGAGTGCTTAACTGCTATGTAATATCAATCCTCTTATATGGCAGTGAATGCTGGACAATTTCCTCACAGATGAAGAGGAGACTTGAGGCAACAGAGATGTGGTTCTATAGAAGGATGCTGAGAATACAAAGAAAAGAGTGCTTAACTACTATGTAATATCAATCCTCTTATATGGCAGTGAATGCTGAACAATTTCCTCACAGATGAAGATGGGGAATTGAAGCAATAGAGATGTGGTTCTATAGAAGGATGCTGAGAATACAAAGAAAAGAGTGCTTAACTGCTATGTAATATCAATCCTCTTATATGGCAGTGAATGCTGAACAATTTCCTCACAGATGAAGATGGGGAATTGAGGCAATAGAGATGTGGTTCTATAGAAGGATGCTGAGAATACAAAGAAAAGAGTGCTTAACTGCTATGTAATATCAATCCTCTTATATGGCAGTGAATGCTGAACAATTTCCTCACAGATGAAGATGGGGAATTGAGGCAATAGAGATGTGGTTCTATAGAAGGATGCTGAGAATACAAAGAAAAGAGTGCTTAACTGCTATGTAATATCAATCCTCTTATATGGCAGTGAATGCTGAACAATTTCCTCACAGATGAAGATGGGGAATTGAGGCAATAGAGATGTGGTTCTATAGAAGGATGCTGAGAATACAAAGAAAAGAGTGCTTAACTGCTATGCAATATCAATCCTCTTATATGGCAGTGAATGCTGGACAATTTCCTCACAGATGAAGAGGAGACTTGAGGCAACAGAGATGTGGTTCTATAGAAGGATGCTGAGAATACAAAGAAAAGAGTGCTTAACTGCTATGCAATATCAATCCTCTTATATGGCAGTGAATGCTGGACAATTTCCTCACAGATGAAGAGGAGACTTGAGGCAACAGAGATGTGGTTCTATAGAAGGATGCTGAGAATACAAAGAAAAGAGTGCTTAACTGCTATGCAATATCAATCCTCTTATATGGCAGTGAATGCTGGACAATTTCCTCACAGATGAAGATGGAGACTGGAGGCAACAGAGGTGTGGTTCTATAGAAGGATGCTGAGAATACAAAGAAAAGAGTGCTTAACTGCTATGTAATATCAATCCTCTTATATGGCAGTGAATGCTGGACAATTTCCTCACAGATGAAGAGGAGATTTGAGGCAACAGAGATGTGGTTCTATAGAAGGATGCTGAGAATACAAAGAAAAGAGTGCTTAACTGCTATGTAATATCAATCCTCTTATATGGCAGTGAATGCTGGACAATTTCCTCACAGATGAAGAGGAGACTTGAGGCAACAGAGATGTGGTTCTATAGAAGGATGCTGAGAATACAAAGAAAAGAATGCTTAACTACTATGTAATATCAATCCTCTTATATGGCAGTGAATGCTGGACAATTTCCTCACAGATGACGAGGAGACTTGAGGCAACAGAGATGTGGTTCTATAGAAGGATTCTGAGAATACAAAGAAAAGAATGCTTAACTGCTATGTAATATCAATCCTCTTATATGCGAGGTGTTTCTTCCAGGATTCATTATAGGCGACCGCAATTATAGCAACGTATGCTATACAGATGTCACAGGGTGGATGGCAGGAATGGATAGAAAACTACAAAGATTCCTACAGAAAGTAGTAAAGGAAAGCAAGAAGAAAGGACTAAAGATCATTTGTAAGAAAACAGAATGTATGATTATGTAGATAAAGGATGATCTCAAAAAGCAAATTACAGATCAAAGATAAAATCAAACTAGCAAAAAGTAAATAAATATCTGGGATATGTTTTAAAAGAGGACGGAAAGTGTGATACTGAAATTCGAAGGAGCATTGGAATAGCTAAAAATACGTTACAAAATTTAATCAGTGAACTAAGAAATAGGAAAACTTTATTAGAAAGTACTTAACTGTTATATGATATCTTCTTCTTCTTCTTCGATGTGCCCTATCCTCTCACTAAGTAGGCGATCATAGCCTTCCACGTCTTCCTATCCCTGGTGGCTCTTAATATGTTTTCTCCTGTTACTCCACGCAGCCCCCGTTCCATCATTCACCTGATCAGGCTCTTCAAATATGTTATCCGCTGCCTTCCTCTGTCTCTTTTTCCTTCTATCTGGCCTGTCAGTATCAGGTTCTCCAAGCCCTCCCTCCTCAATACATGTCCCAGAAACTTCAGTTGTCTCTTCCTGATGCTCACTATTAGTTTTCTTTTCAATGCCATTCTTTCCAAAACCTCATCATTGCTCACATGTTCGGTCCATGATATCCGCAGCATCCTCCTGTAAAATCACATTTCCGCTGCTCCAAGTTTTTTCCTCTTCTTCGATGATGTTGTCCAACATTCAGTGACGTATTGAAGAACTGACATCACATAGCAATCTAGCACTCTCTTCTTTGTTTCTAGGGAAATTTTCCTGTGTCTTAATAATTTACTCAGCTTCTGGAACGCGTCTCTCGCCATGCTAATACGCATTCTGATCTCTGTGTTGCACTTTCCATCTCCTGTTAGAACACTTCCTAGGTATTTAAATTTTTGTACTTGCTTGATTTTAGTATCCCTTACCTGTATTTGGCATTTTGGGTTGTTCTTTTTGCTGATGACAATGCATTTGGTTTTCTTGCTGTTTATTTGTAGTCCTTTTTTGTCACTCTCTTCAACTACCTTGAGGTCCTGTAGTTTTCTTTCCATGCCTGCAATCATTTGCATACTTTATGTTGTTCAGCTTGTGGCCTCCGATAACAAATCCTGGTGTAGTCCTCAAAATATTCCTCAAATATATTCCTCAAAATATTCTCGCTATCAGTCCTCGTATATAGCAGTGAATGCTGGACAATCTCCTCACATATGAAGACGAGGCTTTAAGAATCTGAAATGTGGTTTTACAGAAGGAACAACGACGAAGTTCTTAGAAAAGTAAAACAAAACAGAGGAGTGAGTTGGAATTTCTAGGACACCTAATGAGGAAAAAAGCCTGGAATATCTTATCCTCAGAAGACAGATAGAAGGCAAGAGAGCCAGAGGATAACAAATTTGTGAGCTTAACTAAATAGATGATAGTACAAGTTTTGGAAGAAATAACAAAATGTATTAAGAGATACAAAGGATTGTAAATTGTGGAGATCCACGATCGCCTGTGTTTGGTATATGAAAAAGAGGACTGGAATTTTCAATTCATTCTCCAGCAGAATAGAATTTAGTTATAATGTATATAATAAGGATATTTCATTCGCCATATTAAATATTTTGTCGAGCTGTTGATAGAGTAATAAACGGTTTTCTTCATTTTATTAAAGAAGCTCTTATTCCAGCCGTGATTCTTGATATTGTCCCAAACGCAAAGACAAAGAGATTGTGCATTTCTTTTCTCCGGTGCACATACTGGTTCACCACTAGACTTCGCCGTCAGCCCCAATATTTTGGAGAGTTTACGACTCTAATCCATAGTAAACAATGATTATCTTATCAACCTCGATTCTAAAATCAATGCTTATGAGTCGATTACAACACTGTGTCATTGCAAAAAACATCTGAACTCAATTCGGTTACGTCGCTGCGCCCTATTAATTTTGGTTATCAATATTGGTTCAAAAATATCTGAATTCAGTTTCTCTTTATTGTAGTGTCATATTAAACACGGGTTATCAATATCGGTTTATAAACTTTTAAACTCAATTCTCTTACGGCACCGTGTCATATTAAACACTGGTTAACAACATTGGTTTAAAAATTTCCCAATTCAGTTTCTCTTGGTGGCACATATTAAACACTGGTTATCAATATCAGCTCAAAGACTTCTGAATTCATGCTCTTATGACATTGTGTCATATTAAACACTGAACATCAATATCGGTACAAATGTAACACTGTAAGTGTTCCTTATGTATACACGTTAAACGGATATCAACGGACCCTGGATTCGAACCCAGGAATAAATATTTGGAAAATATCTCTGTGTGTATATATTTTTCTTCCCAGAAAAATCAACTTTTTTTCTTTATTGTAGGAAGTGCTGAGGGAGATAGAAAGAAAGAAATAAGCACCGGTGTGTCAGAGAGAGAGAGAGAGAGAGAGAGAGAGAGAGAGAGAGGGTGAAACAAAATGCATTTACGAGATGACATTGTTGATATGATAATTTTATAAAAACACAGATGGCTTTGCGAAGGGAGAGAATCCCGGTTCTTTTTTCTTCCTTGTCTGTTGCTCTCCCTTTCGCTCTCCCAGAGAAAGAAAATAAAGGATCGACCGAAAGTAAAAAAATTATCGGCAAATGTTTGAAAGCGGCCACCCACGTAAGAATGTAATTGTAGTTAACGCTGAAAGGCAAAAGTATAGAGTCAACAGAATCGTATCTCCAAGCTTATATCATGACTAGAATTGTACGCGGGTGATCTAAGCCAGATAAGCGAAGCTGACGTAAATTTTTAATGAAGAGACATGACGATCACTTACCATCCCACGCCATATTGAAACAGTTTCAACAAAAACAGAAACACAGAACGTTAGAGAGACAAGACGAAAGACTCGCTCGGAACGCGTGAAGTGAAACGTGGAAAAATCCCCCCTCTCTCCCCCACTTCCACACGCTAGTAACACAAAATATCACATACAGGCGGAACTCCGAGCCAAGAGAGCATAAAGACTGTATTACTCCTGACAACAAGCATAGTAATGGTAGTTTGTGGACTCTAAAAAAATTTGATTGTATTCTATTTTTAGTTCTTAGTTTTTATTTTATTTTTATTATTTTCTCTCTTTTGATGTACAAAGAATTACAATATAATCATTAATCCACATAGACTGGCCTTTGCTACTGCCTTGTTTTTTTGTTCTTGCCTGTTTCTCTTATTTCTGCATGTGCACCCAACCATCTCTTGTTTTCAGTGGTCCAGGAATGCAGTACGAAGATAACCGTTCTTTTTTCACAGGTCCGTAGCTATCTCTGAGATCAGAAATCACAACGTGGCAGAGGAGGTGAAAGATTTGACAGTGAAAATGAAGCCGAATCAAGCCTTATTTTAGACCGTGAAATCATTCGTGGTCGAGCGGTCTAAGACGCGTCAGATCAATTGACGGTTTCTCCTGTATTGTTAAGGGTCGCAGGTTCAAATCCTGCCGGATGACATATATTTTCCTAACAAAGTTTCTCAAAAGATATTCTGGCCTCTAGATATATAAAAATACATCTTTTAATTAGATACCTAAGTTTTAAATTGAATTTTTAAAAAAAAGAAGTTTTCTTAAAGATTTAATTTTAACTTAATTGAAAGCTAATGAATTACTTTACTATTTCCAGTAAGTTTAATATATTACCTTGACCTGCAAAAATATGTTTGACAAAATATCCGGCTTTTATTAAGCTTTACAGATAAAAACTATTTTTTTATCGGCAAAAAAGTGAGTTGTGTAATATTACGCTTGCTGTAGTAAACCCTTGGGTCACTCACTGACGAAAAAAGACGAGTTTTTTAAACAAAATTGTGGCGAAGTATATCGTTGATCAGAATGTATATAAATTTTTTATACCTAAGATAACGTTTCGTAAGGGGAACAACCCTTAAAACATGTAACTTTTTTATGATATAGCGCGTATAGGCTGCCATAATAAAAAAGTAACCAGATATTTACTCACAAAAAAGGTTTTTATTATTTTACAAATATTGCTGCATGAAGGTTTGTATTAAGCTTTTCAATTTTCGATTTGTAAATATAGTCCCCAGTTATTAACTTAACTTAATTGGCGCAATAACTGGAAGAAATTTTAAAATGTTTTTGAAATTTTATAGATGATTATAATTTGAAAACAAAAATGAAAGAATTCTTGTAAAAATTCATTATTCATTGAATTTCTTTCTCTTCAGATTATGATAACTTTATATATATTGTTTATAAACGCAATTAAAAGTTTATGTAAATAATGGCATAGCTTTATTGCATTTTTTTCTTTTACTATTCGGAGAAGATTTTCTGAAAAGGAGCAGGTGTAAGAAAAAAAAGGTGATTTACTTGCCTCATGGAGTCCTACATTTAATTAATAAAACAAAGTTTCGGCCCAGTTTTCAATTTCTAGAAATTTCAGAAAATTAATTGGGTGGGGAGGTAGAAAGTAAAAAAAAATTTTTACCAAGATCTTATAAAAATAATATTTTCAAAAATAATTTCAGTCATTTACGAATAAGTCCTGAAAGTTTCATCAAAATTCAACTATTATTTGATTTTTGCAAAAATTTCCAGTTTTTCACTGTCAAAAAAGCGAGTTGTGTAATATTACGCTTGCCATAGTAAAGCCTTGTAAAAATCGGTTCACTTGCTGATTAAAACAGCGCTTTTTAAACAAAGTTTTGAACGTGTTAGAAAGGATTAAAAAGAATTAATAAAATAATTTAAAAAATAGTTTGATCTTTCTTAACATGAATATTTTGATGATAAAACTTTCTATTAAGTTTGTGGTCTTTTGACATTGTGCTATACTGTTTTTTTTTTCAGCGAATGAGTGAAGGTGCCTTTAAAACAGAATATCTACTCAAATACGAGTATCTATTAAAAATAATGTTAAAAAAATAAAAAAAATCTGTTATCATATTAACTTTTTTGTCATTGTCAGTAGGAAGTGGGTTGTATAGATAAGATACTGAGTGTCCTATAAAGTTGTATAATGTGGAAACAGCTGCGCCTGGCAAGGAATTTATTCTTGCTTTGTGTCTTCAACGTCCGATTAATTTCTCTTCGTCATTTCTTTTCATTCCGTTTCTTGGCTACGATTTTTTTTATTATATTGCATCCAATTCATGTTATTTTTTTACATGGATTATTTTTTCATCGAATGAATTACATCAGTTAGTCTGTTCACTCCGAATGAGAAAAAATAAAGAAGCTTTTATGCAATTCATCAAATATTTATTTCCCAACATGATCTCCTGCGTTCACCAACGCTTTTGCCTTGTTCACAGAGATCGAAGATTATATAGACGGCGAATTTAGATACGAAGGTACACAAAAAGTTGTCCGAAACCAAATTTTAAAAGCAACATTGATTTTACACAAGAAATATTTATTTTTCAATATAATCCCAATCCTTGTCAGCACCCATTTTCTTTAAATTATTTCAATATTTATTTCAATTTAATTATTAAATTATTGCAAGGCAATAAAGCCACTAAGAAATAAGTTCATACTAATAGTGAACTGCACTTAAAAAAGACGTTAATAATGAGAAGGGACTATAAAAGAAGACAGTAGATGACTATTGACTAATTTAAATCTTTGAAGATCTCATTTGACAGGAAAGCAAGAAACCGGAAATGAATTCCATGGGCGATAAACGTTAGAAAAAAATATTAGAATAAAAGTTACATTTACAGCAAGCGTGTTTAACATAAAATGATGAGACTTAGCTGTCAATCAAGTACTGCGCTTAAATAAGTGAATTCGTGCTACCAAAGCTCACCAGAAAAATTGCCATGAAAATATTTATAGAAAATGCACAGAGAAGCTACATTACGGATGTTGAAATGTGACTAAGACCGAGTTTTCAGTTTAGGACCGATTATATTGCAGATTCTTCTTTGGTCATTGTAAAGGATCTCTAGATTCATACAAAAGACACTAGGACATTCAAGACATATTTGTATTTAGTTCGGCTTTGCTGTTACAAGGGGTTTTGTTAATCTTTTGGTCAACTGCTTCTTCTTCTTCTTCTTCTTCTTCTTCTTCTTCTTCTTCTATGTGCCATGTTTTTTCAGGACGTAGGTGATGATGGCCTTCCACGTCTCCCTATTCCTGGTGGCTCTGAGCACACTTTCTCCTGTAACACCACGCAACCCCAGTTCTGTTATCCGCCTGCTCAGGTCCTTGAAATATATTATCAGCTGCTTTCCTCTGTCTCTTTTTCCCTCTATCTGCCCTGTTAGTATCAGGTTCTCCAAGCCCTCCTTCCTTATTGCATGTACCAGGAACCTTAGTTTCCTCTTCCTGATGCTCACTATTAATTTAATTTTTGTTTCCATCCTTTCCAAGACCACGATATCCGAAGCATCCTTCTGTAGAACCACATTTTAGCTGCTTCAAGTTTTTCCTTCATCTTTGATGATATTGTCCAGCATTCACTGCCATATTGAAGAACGGACATCATATAGCAATCTAGTACTCACTTCTTTGTTTTAGTGAAAGTTTTCTGTGTCTTAATACTTTACTCAGCTTCTGGAACGCGTCATTCGCCATGCCAATTCGCCTTCGGATCTCTGTGCCGCCGTTTCCATCTTCTGTTAGAACACTTCCCAGGTATTTAAATTTTTGTACCTGTTTGATTTTAGTATCTCCCAACTGTATTTGGCATTTTTGGCTGCTCTTTTTACTGATGACCATGCATTCGGTTTTCTTGCAGTTTATTTGTAGTCCATTTTTTGTCACTCTCTGCACCCCTCACAAGGGACTGCAGTCTGTAGAGTTAGATGGATAGATGTAAAGAGTGATGTGGTCGCAGAAATAGTGTGACAGTCATGAATCATTTCTGTTTGTTTGACAAGTATCATCATCATCTTATTATTCTACTACTTCTCTTTGCTGCGTCTCTCCAGGACGTAGGCGATCATGGCTCTCCACAATTTTCTATCGTTTTTAAATAGATAGCGAGGTATGAACAGACTGAGATAGATAGATAGAGAGATAGATAGATAGATAGATAGATAGATAGATAGATAGATAGATAGATAGATAGATATGAACAGACTGAGATAGATAGATAGATAGATAGATAGATAGATAGATAGATAGATAGATAGATATGAACAGACTGAGATAGACAGATAGATAGATAGATAGATAGATAGATAGATAGATAGATAGAAAGTAAGAATAAGTTGAATTAAAATGAAGTTGAGAAAGAAAGAAAGAAAGAAAGAAAGAAAGAAAGAAAGAAAGAAGTGATTTACGAAGAAAACATAGGCGGAAGGAAAAAACATAGATAGATAGTAAGAACAAAAGAAAAAACAAAACGGACGATTAAAAATTTTGGAAAGATAGAAAGAAAGAAATGCTTAACGAATGAGAAATAGTGTGACAGTCATGAATGATTTCTGTTTGTTTGACAAGTATCATTATCTTATTATTCTACTACTTCTCTTTGCTGCGTCTCTCCAGGACGTAGGCGATCATGGCTCTCCACATTTTCTATCGTTTTTAAATAGATAGCTAGGTATGAACAGACTGAGATAGATAGATAGATAGATAGATAGATAGATATGAACAGACTGAGATAGATAGATAGATAGATAGATAGATAGATAGATAGATAGATAGATAGATAGATAGATAGATAGAAGAAGAATAGAAAGTAAGAATAAGTTGAATTAAAATGAAGTTGAGAAAGAAAGAAAGAAAGAAAGAAAGAAGTGATTTACGAAGAAAACATAGGCGGAAGGAAAAAACATAGATAGATAGTAAGAACAAAAGAAAAAACAAACCGAACGATTAAAAATTTTGGAAAGAAAGAAAGAAAGAAATGCTTAACGAATGAAGTTTAGACAGAAGTAAAAAAGAAGATATTAAAAAAAGGAAAGAGAGGGGAAATAAGAGAAAAAGATGGTAGACAATTAAAAGGAAGAGCAAAAAAAAAAGAAGCAAACAATAAAAAAAGAAAGAAAGAAAGAAAGAAAGAAAGAATGAAGTGATTAACAAAGAAGACATAAGCGAAAAGAAAAAACATAGATAGTAAGAACAAAAGAAAGAACAAACCGAATGATTAAAAATTTTGGAAAGAAAAATAAGAAAGAAGATAGTAAAAAAAAAGGGAGAGAGAAGGAAAATAAGAGAAAAAGATGGTAGACAATCAAGTTAGGAAAAAAGGAGGAGCAAAAAAAAAATGAAAGAAACAAACAAACAGGCAATCAAAAAAAAAATAAATGAATTATTAACGAATCTATATATTAGATATCTTAAGTAGATTTTTAAACATTAAACAAATTGGATTATACTGGGATGATGGCCTTATATTCATCCCTAATAGTAATGTAAATTTAATTCATAAAATATCATTAGAGCCCTTAAATTCCTTAGCTTTAAAACTCTTCTATTCTAAAGATAGTTAACTACTTAGATATTACCTTTAACCTGAATGACGGCTCCATCAACCTTACCTCAATGACAATAATACCCCTAGTTATATTAATATTAAGTCCGACCGCCCAAAAATCAAAATTTTCTCAAAAAAAAAAAAGAAATCTCAAAATTTTCATTGAAAATAAGAAAGTATAAAATAAGGCCTTCCAGGAGGGCAATTTCAAGAATAAATTGATATAAAAACACGATTATTAATTCTGAACCATCTAATACTAAAAATAAACGTAGAAAAAGGAAAGTAATATGGTTTAACACACATTCTGTAGACTATCTAATTTTAATATAGGAAAATATTTTCTTAAACTAGTAAGTAAACATTTCAACACCCACAATCCACTACACAAAATCTTCAATAAAACACTATTAAAATTAGCTATTTCTACTCTTACAATATGGATAATATTATCAATTCCCATAGCAATCAAATTTTAAAGAGTTTAGATAATACCAACACAAAAACAGAGATTTAAAATTTTTGTAATTGTAGATCCATAAACAACTGTCCGGTGGAAGGAAAATGTAGATCTATCCAGGTAATCAATCAAGCCCAAATTTCCCCAACTAACAACAGGAAAAATTACTAAACTTACATTCATATTTCCGCAGGTGAATTTAAACAACGTTACCACACTCACAAACACTCCTTTTCTAACCCCAATCTAAGATTTCAAATACCCCTTTCCCAAGGATTTTTGCAAATGAAAGAAAAGTGAATAAACCCCGTAGTAAATTGGAAACAGATAGGTTCAGCATACACCACCAAAAACTTTCACGATAGATGTAATTTATGTTTAGTTGAAAAAATTAAAATAATAAAGTGTCTTAAACAAAATCTACTTTTAAATTTACGTAAAGAATTCATAAGCAAATGCCGCCACAAATCTAAATTTATACATTTTAAATTATAATAAAAAGCCCTTCTAAAAGTAATCCAAAATTAATCTATGTCTACTAGAAGCTTTTTCCCTCTTCTTAAATACTATAGTATTCATTAAAACGACCATACAGATCAAACGTTTTAACCATTACATTTTCCAAGCTCATTAATTTAGATAGCAACAATCATAAATTTTAAGTTTATTTTCCTAATCCCTGAATATTTCCCCTATCTAAAATTTTTATTTTTCCCTTATTGTAACGATTCTGTAATCCTTTCCTTTTTACCTACAATCATCTCTTATCTTTGGTTATTTCTATACAGGCAAGGGTAGGTATGTATGTGTTGGATGTGGGTATATATATATATATATATATATATATATATATATATATGTGTGTGTGTGTGTGTGTGTCTGTGTGTGTGTGTGTGTGTGTGTATGTATGTGTGGACGTATATATACACACATATATTTGTACATACGTGTATATATACAAGTGCATGTGTATATGTATATTTATTTTATTTTATATTTATATTAATTTTTATTCCCTATAATTTGGTTGATATATATATATATATATATATATATATATATATATATATATATCAACCAAATTATAAATGTATATATGTAAGTGTATGTATGGGTGTATATGAGAGTATATATGTTTATATATTTATTTAGGTGCAGGTGTATTTATTTATTCATATGTATGGATGAATGTCTGTATGTATACCTATGTTTATATAATTTTTTAATCTTTTTCCATCTATCATTTTAGATTAAAGTAATTCATATACTTAGGAAAATGTATGATCTACACAACAATTATCCACATATTTAGGTAGTGTATGTTTGTTCATGCCTATTAGGGTAGGTCGATTTTTAAACCAGACCCTTGATCAGATCTTGATACATCGGGGATGATATAAACCCATACCAAATATGTTACGTTAAAATTTAGGTTTTACACTTGAGGAAATACATTCAAAATTAAATTAAATTAAATTAAAATTAAATTAAATTAAAATTAAAATTAAATTAAATTAAATTAGTTAATATCTCGGAGGTTTTTGCGGTGTTAACTGAAATAAATATCCAGACCGGATTATCCTAAACTAAATAAATATCCAGACCGGATTATCCTAAACTAAATAAATATCCAGACCGGATTATCCTAAACTAATTAAATATCCAGATTATCCTAAACTATCCAGACCGGATTATCCTAAACTAAATAAATATCCAGACCGGATTATCCTAAACTAATTAAATATCCGGATTATCCTAAACTAAATAAATATCCAGACCGGATTATCCTAAACTAAATAAATATCCAGACCGGATTATCCTAAACTAAATAAATATCCAGACCGGATTATCCTAAACTAAATAAATATCCAGACCGGATTATCCTAAACTAATTAAATATCCGGATTATCCTAAACTAAATAAATATCCAGACCGGATTATCCTAAACTAAATAAATATCCAGACCGGATTATCCTAAACTAAATAAATATCCAGACCGGATTATCCTAAACTAAATAAATATCCAGACCGGATTATCCTAAACTAATAAATAAAGTGAATATTAATCTTTTTAAAAATGAGATTCAGTATTTCTTTAAAATAGCGAAAGAGATGAACACATTAAATATTGCGTATACAATTGTTATAATGTTAGTCTTTTTTCACTAATTTATTATATCAGAAACTTTTTTATGAGTAAAGTTTTCTTTATTTTTATATTTTATTTAAGGGAAGAAAGATGTCGAAGAGTTGCAAAAGCCATCGCTCAGAAGAGTTATTTCTTTATATAATTCTAAGAGCAGGATACATTCCATTGAGTTTTCAATCCCATTTTTAGCACATTCTAATCTTCAACTGAATGTATGTTTGTTTGTCTGGATTATTTATATAGCCGTCCATCATTGCCACTTTCATGGGGATCGCTCACATTTGTGTGTTGGAAAACGAATCTGAAATAAAAATATAGCAAGACAGACAGACAGACAGACAGATTGCCAGAAACGGAGGTCCTAGAAAAGGAATTCTCATGATTACGGATGTTAGGTTTAGTTGGGATGACTGTACTTCCACGAAAGGAATAAAAGTAACTAATACACCATCAAAATCTCACCTTTCTGCGACAGGAACCGTTGAGAAAGCTACAAGTGCTAGATAAAAAGGGCGCTGTTTTCAGCAAAGTGCGAAAGACAAAGAATTCTTTTCGTAACGCTAAAAAATAAACTACTCCACCGTGGATTACGCGTAAGCCTCATCCAACTGTTAATATTGATTGCGAATGAAAAAGATTTCATTCCTTTATGTTTCGGTAATCGTCATCTTTAGAAAATTGCATACGGCATTTCGATGCCAAAAATCAGTGTTCGAATCCACAGATTACAAAACAAAAATAGAAAGAAATAGGAACAAATATTGATTTTCGAGTTAGACTCACCGAAATTTTCTTCGCCATTTTTGTTTCATACCGAGTAGGCCTTGTGTCAAACATAGTTAAGCAAAGTGAGAACACTATTAGTTTGGTTTTTTTTTCAGAAAATACTGTCCAATTTTAGAATCAGCAGTTATTCCTTAACAACATAAGGTACGCAGATGATAAAGTGCTGATAGCAGACACGGAAAGGAAACTAGAAAACCTCTTACAGAAGGTAGATGAAGAGAGTGAAAAGAAAGGACTACAAATAAACTGCAGGAAAACCAAATGCATTGTCATCAGCAAAAAGATCAGCCCAAAATACCAAATACAGGTGGAGGATACTAAGATCAAGCAGATACAAAAATTTAAATACCTGGGAAGTGTTCTAACAAAAGACGGAAAATGAGACACAGAGATCCGAAGGCGAATTGGCATGGTGAAGAACACATTCCAGAAGCTGAGTAGAGTATTAAGAGACAGGAATATTTCAAAACGGAAAAACTTGAAGCGACTGAAATGTAGTTCTACAGAAGGATGCTTCGGATATCATGGACCGAACATGTGAGCAATGATGAGCTTTTGGAAAGGATGGAAACGAAAAGGAAATTAATACTGAGCATCAAGAAGAGACAGCTAAAGTTTCTGGGAAACATCTGTCCTCAAGGACATGAGCCCCAGTGGATAAAATCCATTGACTTTACCCAAACAGTTGTGAGTGCCATACTTGTCCACAACAAAGGTGAATATAAACTTAGAGAGTTGAGCTAAAGAGAAATAACAGAAACTGAAATATTTGGAGGATAAATGGCACTTGGAACTAAAACAATAAACACCAGTGGACAAAATAAAGGGTTCAATTCGAAATTCCAATCACCAGAAGAAGGCCGGAATGTACAACGGTCAAAATGTCGTTAATATGACCACAAAGATGAAGACAACAGTCTGTAAATTGTAAATAGTATAAATGTATTTAAACAATGTTTAAATCAGTCAAACCATGGATATATATACATTTTGCCATCGAGTTACAAGATACTTTTACGATAAAACTCTAAATATTTAAAGGCCAAGAAAACATTAAATACAGTTTCTGCATCTTCTTGGTAACGGTTTCCTCATCTTCTCCTAGCTTAAAGCATCGTCGAGACGCATGAAAATGTAGTAACCAATGGGTGCGAGACTGAGGGAATTAAGTGGCTGTGATCAGGTCTTGTCTCCTGAGTCGGTGAGCAGCGTAATCTGTGTAACATGTGTCCGAGTATTGCCAACAATATTGAAGCAGAATTAGAACTTGTTGATTAACCAGTGCCTGTCACATTTGACTTGAGTGGTTTTGGGTGCTTGCATTGGGCAAACTTTATTTTTATCAAATTTAATATTTTGAGGAATAAAAAATAACAAATAATACTAATTTACGCTGGATAAATTGTCGCCATTTTATGTTTTTTTTTTAATTTCGCGCATGTGCGTTGTTTGTTTTTATTATTTTGAAGACTATATATTATTGTAGGGTCAATTGGGAACCTTCTGTGGGGAAAAAAGAATCCTGACGCAATTCATACCGCCGAAGATTTGTAAACTGCATCCTGTACTGCTTGGCATTTGGCTGGAATCTCCAATAGGAACATTCAAAGTGTTTTTCTGTCAATCTGAGGAGAGTGCAGATGAATTGGAAAGAGTTGGATGATATATCCAGTCAACGTTATTATGCTTAGAGAACTTGTAATGGCGACGTTATGGCTTCATTCATTTTCCCACAGTTTCTCAGGATCAACATGGAAGCCTACATCAAGTGCTTAGAGAGTTAGTGCTTCTCTGGGTCAAGAGGAAGCAACAGGTCTCTGTAATATGCAACACATGCAGGAGAACTGGCCACCTAACTTTCCAGACAGCAACCCGTTCCTTATTACGTGTGGGGCGCAGTTGAACGAGAGACCAACAAATTACTTGTAACACCATGGCAAAGTGAAGGCAAGGATTATAGCAGCATTCACCAGTTTAAATACGGAGACAGCCTGGAAGAGATGCAAGTGATTCCGAAGTCGCCTGGAGACCGTGGTTAAAGCCAATGGAGATTTTATTGAATAAATTTACTCTTTCGTATTTCAAGATATTTTTTGTTTATTTTTGGTGGTGTGACTCTAAATATATATGTTGAAATGAGATGTCAGTGTCATTTCC
>JBBBDQ010000637.1:1080000-1135000 GCA_037127315.1 Ascarosepion bandense
GTTGTCCCCTACATCACAATAGATTTTTAATTTATATGTTTAAATGTAGTTGTGGATTGCACTAGATAGGGAGAACTACGTAAAGATTAGATGCCAGAATTAAACAACACGTACCTACAAAAATCCGTAATTTGAACTATTCTTCGTCAGATACGGGTCTGCTATTGCGGAACACCTTATACATAACCATAATAGTGCCGTTAATATTAGTGTATATGTGTTTTCCATCCTAAGTTCGTCCACCTTAAAGTGTTGAAGGCCATCGATATTCAATCATTAAAACCTTCTCTGTGTAAACAGAAGAAACATATTTGGCCTCCAACGCATTTCCAGTTAATTTTTTTCTCTCTGTCTCTCTCTTTCATCCTGTTCAGTTTCTTAAATAATTTTCGATTTAGCTCTGCTGATCGAGGCACGAAACCGGTTAGCTACCCGTTTTTCAGTTTTATTTTTTTAATTATTATCATCATGGGTAGTAACAGTAATAATCTTTGTCTATTCATAGTGGTAATGAAGTTTTGCACCGCAAATCATATTTTCATATATATATTAGAGTTGGAGTCTTTTTACATTTTGTAAAATAATTGCTTTCTTGTATCATTATTCGATGATCATTTGTTACAAAATAATACAGAAAACTTTAATTCGATTTTTTAAATATTGTCATTCTAACACGAAATTTCTAAAACTATTTTTTTTTTAATCATTTCACCCCGAGCAAGGCGGAAATGCCACTGATGTGCAGGGGGTTACATAAATGTAAAAAGATTAATTAGAAAAGAGTGAGGAGAACAAACTAGTTAGAAAGGAACAATAGAAAGCTGAGAAAGCAGGTGCGATGACATATACATAGGTGGAGAGAAAGGGAAGGTTATACAGGGGTGGGGAGAGAGCTAGAGTCCAGTGGTTAGTAGATGAGTACTGACTTTGCATTTAAATTTCTGGACGTCGTAGCCGTCAGGAAAGCAAGAATACGGGAGCGAGTTCCACAGGCGGGAAGTGCGAGAGAAGAAGCTGCAGGAGTAGAATTGTCGTCTGCATTTGGCTAACCTGACTGTGAATGGGTGGGACCCAGTTGCCAGTCTGGTTGCACGAGTAAACACCTGTTGAGGAGGCATCAGTGACTTAAGTTCGTCTGAGCAGAAACCATGAAAGTATTTATAGAAGAGACAAAGGGAGGCCACATTTCGACGATGGGGAAATGGCTGCAGTCGAGCAGCCAGATCAGAACCTATCACATTACAGACTCTCCTTTGGAGCCTGTAAGTATAATACTATTCTGAGTTCCTAGAACTTTCTAGAACTTTCTGAAACCTTCTAGAATTTCCTTAAACCTTTTAGAAATTTCTGGAATCTTCTAAAATTTGCTTGTGTTTATTTGGTAAGTTGGTATGTAATGCTCTGAATGCTAAATATGTTAAAAATACTTAAGTACTCTCTATTTACATCATTAGTAAATTGAAAACTAAAGCTTCTGCGAGTTTATAATTTTTGTTTTTATGATTATATATTTTCTATATGTATAAATTATTAAATGCGTTAAAAATTTATAATATCCAATTACGTCATTAGCAAATTGAAAAATAAAGCTTCTGTGGGTTTACAACTTTCTTTTTATGAATGTGTTTCGCCATATGATTAAATTGCTAAATGCGTTAGAAATACATAAGTAATATCCAATTAAATCATTGGCAAATTGACGAATAAAGCCGCAATATTTTGATTTTAACTATTGTTGCATGTATGGTAAGATTGAATTTTTCGTTTGGGCTAAACTTTTACGAAGAACTTAAACAAATGAATGTCTTTTTCATTACTTCTGAATAAAAGTTCATGGATATATGACACAGGAACATAGAGTTACAAAAAGTCCTGACTCTAACATATATATTGTCATCCGCAAACAGATCTGTTTCGCTTTATCACAGGTCATCAGTACGGTTGGACACTCGATTGCTTCTAGTCAGGATTGAAACCCGACATCCGTCGGCTATTCTACCACTGAGCTATGAGCGCTCGGTAGAGGAAGGTGGACTTTAGCGTCTTATATAAAATATAAACACACGCCAGTAGCCGAGAGTGTTCAAATTCATTACTGTATGAACGATGCATAGATGCGTGAGGAGCAACTGTTTTTCAAAGTTTATATATATACATATATATAAATCAAATGGTAGCTACCCCTATGTGGATAAGGGTCGCAGGTTCGAATCCTGCCGAATGACACAAATTTTTGTAATAAAAATTTATCGTAAATAATCAGGCTAGTAGATATAAATATATAATACTGTTTAATTAAAAACAGAATATCTACTTAAATACGAGTATCGATCAAAAATAATGTTCAAACAAATCATTTCAAATTGTCGTTTGTTTATAATCAAGTCTCGTTAATCTTCGTTAATTTCCGTAACGTATATATATAAAATCAGAAAAGGATAAGCAAATAGGTAAAATCCCAAAATCCGATCCTATTAATATTAATTTTATCAATATTAAAAGTGATCAAGGTGGAGGGCTCGATGTAAATAGTATTATCTATTTACAGAGCCAAATATATAAAGTAAATTTTTAAAAATCCGAATTTAATTTCGTTGACTGGCCATTTCAGTGAGAAAATTCTCGTTTCATCAGCAATGATCGAAAACAAAAATTTATTAATTCAAATATGTTACAAAATTTCTATACCACAAGAAGCCCAAAAACATATCCATCCACAAGAAGTTAAAAAAAGCGGAGTGGGATTAAGAAGGGTAAATGTAATAAGTTTCATTTTTTTAACAAATGCAAATACATACATGCATACCTTTCTCTATTTTGTTTTGGGTCTGATGAAGCCTTAACTGGCGAAATGCATCATCAAATCTCTCCTTTCTTTTATGCAATATTACTATTTATCAAACTGGCAACTTTTAAACTCTGTCAGGATTTTAGCATCCTTCATATATATATATATATTAAATTTAGTATATCGAGGCAGCAAGTAATTTTCTAAACATATGCTGTTAAATATAAGAGACAATGAATGCCTATTATGTTTAATCATGAGCCGTTCTAAACGTCGTATTTTGGCTTTAATTTCAGTTGAAAATAAAGACAAAAATTCTCCAACATTTGGATAATTATTTATTGGTTTTCTTCTAAGCTTTCGGCTCACATGAGCCATCTTCAGAGAGGTTGTTTAAACTGAAATATTATAAAATCCACCATCACCGACGATTTTATTTTGTGTTGACATAAAACTCCGCTTGGAAACGGCAATAGTTACCAAAAATAATAAACGCAGTTCTTATGTTTGCGATGCGGTTTTATGACGTCACACCGCGGGATAGCGCGAAATGACAACAAAACCATGTAGTCAAATGCAATGTAATATGTTATTTCCTGTTTTAAAGTTGATTATATATATATATATATATATGTATGTGTGTGTGTGTGTGTGTGTGTGTGTAAATGTAAATGTGTTGTTATACTCGTTTCGAAAAACCCTCCGAGTACATACGCGGAAGGAAAAAATGATAATAAAAATGAACGAGTTAAGCACTTGAACATCAGTCAAAGTCAGTCAGTCAGTTAAGTGCCATACGTGATACACGCTTGGGCGATCATGTCTCGAAAGAGACATGACTGACTGGGCAGAAATTTATCCCGCAGTAGGTTGCCATTGCTTTCTGCGGTAGACTGGTTGCCGACCAAGGCTATAGAACCCAATCCGTCCTGTTATTTAACCCATAACTGGAAGGAATAGACGGATTAATACCTTTCCTAAGGGTATTTGCGCGTAAGTGAATGCAATGAATTCGGCTGGAATTCGAACTCGGCTCCCCGATTTCTCGTTCCGAGCCGATATCCAATGCACCACAACGCACATATCCCAAAGAAAAAACCCGAGACGAGTAAGCTAAAACAAAAAAGCGCTCAATACGCAAGTAGAGCAAACAAAGTAAATAACTAACCTAGAGAGCCAACGAAGCTACCAAGGTTTCACCAAATTGGATCTTCAGGGAAAGTTCGAAGAGACATTCGTCTAACATTTACGTTGCAGACCCGTGGATTTGAAACGTAAAGAAAGTGGGTTAGGTGAGCAAGAGAGAGAGGGGAGGTAGAGCGTTAAAAAGAAAGGTTAAGTAACTTGAAGCGTAAACGAAAAGAGAAGAAGAAGAAAAAAAAGAAAAACGGAGCAGAGGAATAAATTTAAATTAGAAAGAAAAGATGATAAAAAAGTAAAAAAGTAAGAGACAATATGAGTTAACGGTAAAAAAAATTGGAGTCTTATTTAAGAGATAATAATTAAACGTAAATGTTAGACGAATGTCTCTTCGAACTTTTGTTGACATTGGCCGCTACGCTTGTTATCTGATTATATGTTGCGTGTATATATGATGTTGTATGAATATGGGTATGTGTTCGCCAAACTGATGTATTTTTCTTAATTTTTTCTTTTAAGGGAGCGACCGTTACTTTTATTCGTTTTTTAGGTTTTTGTGAATCTCATTCGTGTAAAATCCTTTGTTAAATAAAGACGGAAGCTGACGATGGTTCGCCTGAAATAGGCCTATACCTCCGATTCACCATGGAATAACGTGTCTGTCTTAATTTTTCTTATATTTGCTCTATATGTATTTATATGCATATATGTTAGGAGCTCTCTTAGAGAGTTATCCTACCACTGTATGTACAGGATACTCCTTTGGATTCTTCTATACACTGCACGCTGATATACATATATATATATATATATATATATATATATATATATATCAAAAAGTTTTCCAAAAAATCTGACGGATCTGCAAAGAATCGTGAGGTCTGGCGTGTTTCTTTTGGAAGACGACACCGTTATACAGTAGAAAGTAATGGCAGCCGACTGCAGGAAAATTCTCTGCCCTCTTAGTCTTTTTTTTCGAGACATGATCGTCTAAAGAGTGTGTTTCGTATGGTGCTTAACTGACTGACTGTCTATCACTTGGATGATTGTGAATTATCGAACGATTATAGTCTAATATAAATACGATGATAGATAAGACTTTGTGAGCATATGAGAAAAATTAGTCAATAATTTTTTTCTAAATACTTACAATTCTAAAAAATCTGTTCACCGTTTCAAAATGCGTAAACAATGACCTGAAATGTAGGCAGATATTTTAAAGGTCTCCTATATCTGAGATGAAAGGCATTCTGAATCCTATAGGGACCATATCGTTTTTCTAGAATGAAGTCCTGGCTTCTAATTTACTTCTTCGTGGTGTGTCCTGTATTTTTCACAATCCAGACCCCAGATATTGACGTAAAGGAGCCGTTGAAGCACTTTATTAATGTTTGTAGTCAGCATGAACAATAATTTTCAGGTAGCAACGCTGTTATTAAGTGACCATCCGACAAAGTCTGTGGTCGATAACGCTTAAAAGGAATCGATTCTTTTCTTGCTCATTTTGACTCGCAATCCAAAGCCTCAGCGGGATTTTTATTATTATTATTTTTTCTTTTTTGCTTTTTTCTCGAGTTCATTTCATTCCCTCTGCTTAATAATTACCGCCATTGTACTTGGAGTCCTTGCTCCCCGAAGTTATAAACACAATGCAGGAAGCAGGATGCAAACAGAAACGACACGATTTGATCGTTCTCTAAGAACAAAAACTTTTGACTTATTTTCGTTAAATCCATACAAGCTCGTCTGTTTAACGGACGAAATGTTTATAACAATTTTAGTCGAGCTAGATAATTATAGACTCTTTTCTTCCTCGGGGAATATTAGAAAATGTAAAACAGAAACTTCAACATATGTACACTACCGGTCATAATTATTAGCCCACTCCAGTTTTTGAAAAAAAAATGGGTATTTCATACTATTTTTAGTATTTATTGCCAAATGGATAATTCTAAACGAAAATAGAATGGTTCTTTTTTTATTATTATTTTGCAAAATTTTACAAGACAAAGAAGCAAAAATGAACATGTCAGAATCACCCTAAGATTTCTTCATTCTATCATTGATGAAACTGCAATATAGGTAATTATTAAATATTTATAAATTCATTTCATGCACATGCTATTGTGCAGTATTAACAAAAAACATACTATTTTTATTTACAATTATTCACTTGGCAATAAATACTAAAAAATAGTATGACATACATCATATTTTTTAGAACACTGGGTTGACCTAATAATTATGTCCGGTAGTGTACATATGGCACCTGAATGTGCGTTGTGGTGCAGTAGATATCGGCTCAAAACGACAAATTGGGGGAGCCGAGTTCGAATTCCACTAGAATTCCTTGCATTCACTTATATGCAAATGCTCTTGGGAAAAGTATTAATCCGTATCTTCCCTTGAGATATGAGTTAAATAATAGAACAGATTGGGTTTATAGCCTTGACTGGCAACCAGTCTACCGCAGAAAGTAATGGAAACCTACTGCGGGATAATCTTCTTTCTAGTCAGTCATATCTCTTTCGAGACATGATCGCCCAAGCGTGTATAACGTATGACACTTAACTGACTGACAAATGGAAAAAAAAAAAAGAAGAAAATTACGTTGAATCGTAAATAATATTCGTTTTTGTTTATCAAATTTATTATTTTAAAAATAAAATAAACTATTTACAATATTCTGACTATTATCTTCATCTTTGCTGCCAATTTTGCAACGTTTCGACCGTTGTACGCTCCGACCTTCTCCTTATGTTAGGAAATTCGAACCGAACCCTTTATTACGATCACTTCTCATTCCATATGCGAAGCAACTTCTGATAACCATGATTTATCTATCTTTAACGCAGAGACTTTGTCGGATGGTCACTTAATAACAGCATTGATACCTGAAAATTATTATTAATGCTGACGACAAACATTAATAACTTTCTAAGTTACTTGTTCAACACGCTTCGTATCTCTATTCCTCTCTCAGTCACGCGCACACATGTTCTCTCACGCGCGCGCTTTCTCTCTCTCTCTCTCTCTCTCTCTCTTTTGCATGCACTTTCTCTTTTTCCTACTCTCTCACACACACACACTCTCTCTCTCACACTTTCTATATCTCTCTCTCTTTTGCATGCACTTTCTCTTTTTCCTACTCTCTCACACACACTCTCTCTCACTTTCTATCTCTGTTGCTTTCTCTATCTCTCTCTCACTTTCTCTTGATCTCCAGCACACACTATTTCTCTCTCTCTCTCTTACTTTAACTCTATCTCTCTCTTTTGCATGCACTTTCTCTTTTTCCTACTCTCTCTCACACACACACACTCTCTCTCTCACACTTTCTATATATATATCTCTCTCTTGCATGCACTTTCTCTTTTTCCTACTCTCTCACACACACTCTCTCTCTCACTTTCTATCTCTCCCGCATTTTCGCTCGCTTTCCCCCTCTCTCTCTCTCTCTTGATTTCTCTATCTCTCTCTCACTTTCTCTCGATCTCGAGCACGCACTATTTCTCTCTCTCTCTCTCTCTCTCTCTCTCTCTCTCTCTCTCCCGACTACGTTCTAGATGTAGTAATCTAAAAAGAGACAGAGGAAGGCAGCGGATTTGCAGGGCCTGATCAGGTGGATGACGGAACGAGGGTTGCGATGTGTAACAGGAGCAAACGTACTAAGAGCCACAATGGATAGGGAGACGTGGAGAACCATGATCGCCTACGTCCTGAATGGACAGGGCACATAGAAGAAGAAGAAGAAGAATGAATTCGGGTCTGGCGAGCTAAAAGGCCGTGTGTTTGAGTGAGCATTATCATTGAAATTGTCACGCATCAATTCTTGGCATGTTCTCACTTTATGGGACGGTACAGTTTCCTGTTAGCAAACGTATAGTCTTCCTTTGCCTATCCTGTCTATCTAGGGCTTCTAAACTCTTTCCAACACTTGACCGAAAGCAGCACTGACTTTAAACACTGGAAAAATGTGAGGGGGCATCACATCCCACTAGTTGTTCAGAAACACCCCAATTGATGGGAATTTGGTGTGCTTGATACTTGAAACCTTAAAAGAATGTCTTCAGAACTATTTGTCGTTTGTTCGGTTGACCTTTTTTCACTAATCAAAGATTTGTTTTTCTAATCGGAAAAAATTAGTTTTTTTTTACCTTTTGGTGATTTAGCTTGTTTAACAAGCGCTTCACGCAGATCAAACGATTCTTTTTTGTCTTTTCTGGCATGAGCTGACCTCCCTGCATCGCAAAAGATTTGTACCCGATCTCCTCATTCACAACTCACATGGGGAACTCTGACACCTTGAGCTACTTTGCAATGTATCTGATTGAATATCCAGGCATTCATCGATTATCTTCCGAACCTTTTGTTCAAAGGTGTTCTAGTGGTATTAGAATCCTTAGCGTGCTTTTGGGCCCCTCTCAGCGGCTTCCGGTTCCTTACGAACTCTGATGATGAAAGATCGGGCAACTCTCAGGAAGCTGTCTGTCGCTGTATTACTAATTTGTGCTTTTAATACTAGGTTTACAGTATGATTTTTTCTTTGCGGAGTCAGCTTGAAGACTGACTTTATCTGTAAAGAGAACATAATAAAATTTTTTTGTAGTCAGAGCTCTTGAATGATCTGTCCTCAAAAACTGACACACCCATTATAATTGGTTAGTTGCTTTTGTTTAGCGGAATATCAAACCGTGTAGGTTATTTAATGATGATATCTAAATACAGAAATTCAAACATTACAAATAATTAAGAGAGAACAACATTATTTCATGATAGAATTATTACTTAATTGCATTTTTTTAACCAAATAATCCTGCAAAATCAAACTAGGAGCGGAAACTTGTTTCTCTTTACAAGAAATTAGATTAATAAAAGCAAATTTTTATTTTCTTGTTTTGACAATGTATGCCAGGTATTAAATTTTACTTTTAATGTGTATTGCTGATAATTTTGTTATAAAAAGCTGGTCATTTTGCTATAAAAATGTATTGTCATAAAAACTGGTTATTTTGTTATACAAATGTATTGATGGTCATTTGCTATAAAATGCTAGTCATTTTGCTATACAAATATATTGCGAGTCATTTTGCTATACAAATGTATTGCTGGTCATTTGGGTATAAAAAGCTGGTCATTTTTCTATTGCTGGTCATTTTGTGATAAAAGCTGGTCATTTTGATATAAAATGATTGTCATTTTGCTATACAATGTATTGCTGATTATTTTACTATAAAAAGCTGATCATTTTGGTATACAAATGTATTACTAGTCATTTAGGTATAAAAAGCTGGTCATTTTTCTATTGCTGGTCATTTTGTGATAAAAGCTGGTCATTTTGCTATACAATGTATTGCTGATTATTTTGCTATAAAAAGCTGGTCATTTTTCAATACAAATGCATTGCTGATCATTTTGATATAAATATATATTGCTTTGAATTTTACTATGAAGATATATATTGTAAATAATTTCACTAAAATATGTATTTCTGGTAATTTTAGTTAAAAATGTAATTGCATACGTTTTTTAGTCTTTTGATTTTCATTTGAATTTTTTTTTTTTTTGATGACTTATTATTTTGGTCACGTTTTTGTTTTTTTAACTTATCGGGGATTTTTCTTTTGAGGGTTTCACAGATCGATTGCATCGTGTATAATGTAGTAAATATTATAGTTGTTCATCTATCACTTACAATATAAAAACATTTCAGAGATATTAAAAGTTTTAATGAAGGTATGCAGAAATGACGAATAATATCGAAAATACTAAAATCAATTAGAGAGAATCTGAAAAATGAATTTTATTTTGTTCGTTAAATTTCAAACGACTAAAAGCACTTTTTTTTTTTTTTTGCTCAGAATATATATGTAAACACATCGCTTCTGTGTCTTATTTTATATCGCATAAAAGTGCGACACCGCGAAGAGTCCAACGCTCGGGACTCTTGTTGGTCCTCAAAAGCAAGTTAAAAATATATGTCAGGTCGGTGCGGCACGGCTGCTTGTAAACAGGACATTCATAAATCTCCTGGCCCCGGGGTCGTTCCGTATTTATGGCAAAAATGTGTACAACCGGAAGAAGAGTAAATAGGACTTTAGGTGTCGGGTCGGTGAGGCAACTATTTCGTTTGTCCCAACCAGCTCCATCCAAAAATAGTCCATATACGTAGACACCTATTTAAAAAAACAGTCAAGTGTACTGAAATGTATTACTTGTCATTTAGGTATAAAAAGCTGGTTATTTTTCTATACAAATGTATTGCTGATCATTTTGATATAAATATATATTGTTTTGAATTTTAAAAATATATTTTTGAAAATATAAATTTAAATAATTTCATTAAAATATGTATTTCTGGTAATTTTAGTATAAGATTATAATAACATATATGCATTGTATAAGATTATATATATATATATATATATATATATATTTCCATTTTCATGATATTTATATAATAATAATTATATTGATAATAAATACAATAAAGACAAAATATATTTTAAAAAAACAAAATCTTCAAAAAAATTTTTTCAAAATTTTAAATTTCAGCGTTTCCCCTCCGTGCGCATGCGTAGTCGCATCACCGCACACAAAGCTAGTTTGATGAAGTCCTAAAGAACGAAACGCGTCACACGAAAACTTTTACTAATTTGTCATACTCGTATGTTAATTGAATATATGGATCGAGCCGAGTCCCATAGCTTTGACTTAGAATCATCGACTGATGTCAATTCGGTAGGGTTTCGAATCTGGCTAGAAGCAATCGGATGATGAGCTGTGATACAGCGAAACAGGACTGCCTGCGGATGACTATTTACGCTCTCGCTCACCGACTGAGCACTATGGAGAAACGGTAGACTTTAAAAACAGTAGCTATTTACGCATCGTTCATACAGTAATGAATTTAAATCTGCGGATAACTCTCTCTCTCTCTCTCTCTCTCTCTATATATATATATATATATATATATATATATATATATATTCCATTTTTAAACGAATTATTTCGCTACCCAGGTTTCTACCATGAGTGGTGTCTTCAGGCGATTTTTGATAACTGATTTTACCTTTTACCGTTTTTCTTTTTAAGAATGCTCTTGTAACGGTGTTTTATTTGAAAGTTCAAGTGGCAGGAAATTTATGAACGAGCATTGTTTAAATTAAAATGAATTATGACGTTTTCATCCATGGCTGTATGAACCTCAGACGTATTTCTTAGTGTGGATGCATTTTGTCATAATTTCTGTTCTTTCATTTAACAGTTCGTCTTTATTTGGGGATGTCATAATTTCTAATTTTTCTTCTTGGCACAGTCTACATATTTGTCCACCGTTGTAAGGCTTGGCTGTTTTTACAATGCTCCACGTTATGTGTGGATCTTTTTCATATTTTGATTTCAATTTCCAGACGTGTGTAGCAAATTTTGTATTGTTTTTTAATTTTTCTATTTTAAATGTAGATCTGTGGTTGAACCACCTGGTTTTAAAGGTGTCTTTGGTTGAGCCCAAATATATTTGTTTTGGCCATTTGGGTTATGTACCTCTGCATTATAAATTATTTCTTTTGTGTTTCATAGAACTTGAAGTGAACATTTATTTTTGTTCCTGCAGTTGCATTCTTTGTTGGTGGTTTTGTTTTGTACGGTGCTATTTAAGTTTCTGGCGTTTTGTTTTTTATGAAACTATCTAAATTATTAGGGCAAATATAACTTAGTTTGGTTGTGTTTCTGTTGAAAATTTTGTTTAGTTCTGTTTCTTTTGAAAGGTGCCTATCTGTTAGTTTAAAAGATATTTCTCCTATTTTGGTCTTTACTTCTAAATTAAATGGTGGGTTGAACCAGATAATGTTTTGTTTTCTATTTTTGTTTTTGATTTGTCTGTTTGGTTGAGAATTATATTGTAAAATGTTTTTATGGCCAGGATTTCTTAGTGCATCCTTATATATTTTTTTTCTTTTCATTAAATATTGATTTGTTTGACGAATTGTTAGATAGTCTGTGTTCTATTCCTTTGTAAATGTGTTTGATTATATTATTTCGATGATTGGACTTTGTATTTATGTATGATAATTTAGTGTTTGTTTTCATGTATGGCGAGACATTTCCAGTTTGTAAATTAAGTTCTACATCTAAATATTGTACCACTTTATTATTTGTGTCCACTGTAATATCAAAATCTAGTTCTTTGAATAATTTAAAGAACTGTTTCCTTATTTTATCATTCATTCTTTTGTTGTCTGGTGCTATTATTAATCCGTCATTTCTATATAATCCGTGATTGTCAATATGGATTATTTTGTTTATTTTGCTTAAAATGAATATTCCAATCAGTTCTGAGATTTCTGCTCCATTATACTCAGAATTGATGGGAATATACATTTTAAACAAAAAGTATTTGTAGAAAAGGCACAGAGAAGCCTCGTCACACCGGTGAGAGCTGTCAAGTCGGTATCGATCACATTACAGATTCTCCGTTGGATTTTATCAAGAACCTCGAGGTGAATAGCAGGGACACCCGACCAGATGTGGCAGCAGTATTCAATATTGAGTGAGAGTGTTAGGCCAATGAAGCGTAGTCTTGCTTTCAAGGAGGCTAGCCTGATACATGCTAATGGGTGGTTAGGAGCGATTCTCTATGATGGTTAATAGATAGCAGCTTTGTTTTAGAAGCATTAAAATTTACGGGCCATTTCTTACCCCAGTCCACCACAGATTGGAGGTCATTCTCAAACTCGGTAGCGAGGTTCAGTTTGTCAACCTCAGCAGATTTTTGATCGAGGCGAGAGTAAACGGTGGTGTCGTCAGTGTATATGCCTACTTGGGATCGTTAATGTAGATCAGAAAAGGCGGAGGATCTCGAATAGAGCCTGGAGGGACACCAGCGTTCGTATTGTAGTATCGGGAGGCCTATACGTTGAATACTACCTTCAGCGTGCGATTTGAGAGGAATGATTGTATTAGGTCAAACAATTGTTTAGTTATACCATAGCTATGCAGCTTGCGTAGAAGGCTAGCATGGGTAAGTTATACCTGTCAAACGCTTTGGAAATATCGAGGGCAACAATTTGAGCTTCGACATTTTTTTCCGGTTTAATATTTTTGATATGTCTGGCTTTTAGAGGCAAATCATTGAATCACTACTGTCTCTGAGTCATACACACATCATTTTTTAAGATGTCATAACCTCCCAACCCCACTTAATTCATCTCATTGGATGACTTCCTTATTGTATTGTTTTATTTAAACTTTTATTTATACTTTGTATTATTTTATTTTATTATTTTATTTTTTATTATTTTAGTTTTTATTATTTTATTTTTTAATCTCTTCATCTTTATTTTATGTTTTAATAATTTTATCTTTATTTTTTTAATCTCTTTGTTTATTACCAAATAAATTAGCAACATTTTAATAATAATTTATACCCGAATCAAAATTGAGAATTATGTAACCAAGGAGATTTAATATTTTGGTTATGAAATGGGGCAGGTTGGCTTGTATCTAGACATATCACTTTAATTTTTTCTGGGTAAGATACATGGTAGGACCTTAGATTTTTTAAAACTGGTAGACAATAATTTTTAACAGAAGAGTGGATTTTATTTTATTTTATTTTTTTGTTTAATAATAGATTTTTTTAAAACTACTATCTATGAGTAAAGGGGCTGGAAAGTTTAGGTCAGAATTAGGATTAAATAATTTTGATTGAACAATATTGACACACCTAAAGCATTTTCTCCAACTACCACTCCCTAATATTCTAAATAACCATGAATTCATTTTCTATTTTAAAAATACATTATTTTCACCATTTATTTTAACATATCATCTTAAGAGGAACAGTTTTGTTCTGAAACATGAACATTTTTGTGTAGTGATATTATGCTTTTATACACCATTGCTATCCAAGATGGGTGTGTTAAAGTATCACATGCATGTAGATAAAGAAATTTGCGAGTATTACCGGTGTATCTCTGTAATAATATTGCATTGGGAAAATGACATTCTATTTAAAAACAATTAGAATTTCTAAGTTCTTTTTTCTTGTTTAAATAGAAAAAAAACTTTCATTAATTATAATGCAAAATAGCTCAGTTTTTGCTGAGTGATAGAAGTATTTAATCTTGAGTTTCACCTATAAATCCACCACTCCGCTAAGTGGGTGGCAAAGGCGTGGTGCTTTTCAGTCACATGTTTGCCGTACTGAACTACTGTATTCTCAATGTGATCAAGTCCTTCTTTCGCCCACTTCTTCATTTTCCATACAGCCTTCAGTCAGTTAAGTGCCATACGTGAAACACGCTTGGGCGATCATGTCTCGAAAGAGACATGACTGACTGGGCAGAAGATTATCCCGCAGTAGGTTGCCATTGCTTTCTGCGGTAGACTGGTTGCCGACCAAGGCTATAGAACCCAATCTGTCCTGCTATTTAACCCATAACTGGAAGGAAGAGACGGATTAATACCTTTCCCAAGGGTATTTGCGCGTAAGTGAATACAATGGATTCAGCTGAAGTTCGAACTCGACTCCCCGGCTTCTTGTTCCGAGCCGATATCCACTGTACCACAACGCACATACAGCCTTACTAACCAGAAATTATGGCATTATACGATCTTTGTAGTAATTACCTTCTTCAGGTGGAAACGCAATGTCCTCTTTTGTGGATTTGGTGACTTGATTATTGAGAACCACAGCATCCAGCGCCCAGCCCTTATGTGCACGTGTGATTTCTTGTCTCATGGCTGTTAGGAAACCCTGAAAAGAATAAAAATATCTTCTTATTTTATATGTCATTATGTTAGAAAACAAAACAAGTAAGTACTTGATAAACTTAGTGGGGATATCAATCTCAGCTGTTTCCCTCCTCCTCGGTGTCATTCCCGTTTTCGTGGAGAATTGGGTCAGATCTTGCGGATTTCGTACTAAGGTCGATACATGTTGGATTGTTTAGTTTGGTTTGGTTTATTTTCTTTTGAGACATATCAACCTCAAAGGGTTTTTTAATGCCGATATGATTTTTTAGGATACGTTCGTATAGGGATGTGCGTTGTGGTGCAGTGGATATCAGCTCGGAACGATAAATCAGGGAGCCGAGTTCGAATTCCAGTTGAATTCCTTGCATTCACTTACGCGCAAATACCCTTGGGAAAGGTATTAATCTGTCTCTTCCCTCAGTTATGAGTTAAACAACAGGACAGATTGGTTTCTATAGCCTTGGCTGGCAACTAGTCTACCACAGAAAGTAATGGCAACCTATACGGGATAAGTCAGTCATGTTTCTTTCAAGACATGATTACCCAATCGTGTATCAAGATGGCACTTAAGTGACTGACTCGTATGAATAGAAAAAAGATTCTTTTCAAGAAATCAGTTTAAAGATCAGGATTCATTGACGTACTTTTGTAAAGAGGGTTTTTGATGAGAGTCAAATATATATTTTTTTTTAATCATTTCACCCCGAGCAAGGCGGAAACGCCACTGATGTGCAGGGGGCTACATAAATGTAAAAAGATTAATTAGAAAAGAGTGAGGAGTACAAACTAGTTAGAGAGCTAGAGTCCAGTGGTTAGTAGATGAGTATTGACTTTGCATTTAAATTTCTGGAGGTTGTAGCCGTCAGGAAAGCAAGAATACGGCAGCGAGTTCTACAGGCGGGAAGTGCGAGAGAAGAAGCTGAAGGAGTAGAATTGTCATTTGCATTTGGCTAACATCACTGTGAATGGGTGGGACCCAGTTACCAGTCTGGTTGCACGAGTAAACACCTGTTGAGGAGGCATCAGTGACTTAAGTTCGTCTGAGCAGAAGCCATGAAAGTATTTATAGTACAGACAAAGGGAGGCCACATTTCGACGATGGGGAAGTGGCTGCAGTCGAGTCGCCAGATCAGTACCTATCACATTACAGACTCTCCTTTGGAGCTTGTCAAGAAAACTGAGGAGACCGTCAGGGGCACCTGACCATAAATGGCATCAGTACTCCATGCACGGACGGATGGTTGACTTGTATATATGCAGGATGGATTCAGGTGGAAAAAACATCCTGGATCGACATAGTGACCCAACCTTCTTAGCAGTAGATTTTGCTATGGATTCAATATAGTGGTTCCATTTGAGGTCTGAGGACAGGGTAAGTCCGAGGAGGCGTAGTGTATTACTCTCAGGGAGAATCACTTGGTCCATGCTTATGGGAGGCAGGAGAGGTTGCCTGTAATGGTTGACAGACAACAGCTTGGTCTTAGATGAATTGAAGTTGACAAGCCACTTCTTGCCCCAGTTCACCACAGAGTGTAGATCCCGCTCAAGGTTAGCAGCGAGATTATGTCTGTCCGCCACGACAGGTTTCTTACTGGTGCGGGAGTATATTGTACTGGTATTTTCTTTTTTTTACAAAAAATGTATTGCTGGTAATGTTTTTTAATATTACTGTTTTTGTTTTTACCATAAAAGCTATTGTTATATTTTCCTAGTGTCTTGACCCCAGTTTGGGGTTTATATATGTCGCCTTAAGTGGGGGCTTAACAGGTGCTAACACATCGTATCTGGGAAAAACTACAATTTACAGATGGTCTCTCCTTCCTCAAAAATTCTGATCTTGCTGCCTTATGTAGTTTCAAAATTCCTTCTTCTAGGTGTTGCCAAGCAAAGCTGGAGAGTTCAGTCTACCCTGTTATTTAACCTATGAATGGGAAGATAAATAAACGTGTAAATCTACCATTTGTATGTGCATTGAATACTGTTGCCATTGATCGGGTGCTCTTGCTATTCACCTCGAGGTTCTTGGGAAAATTCTAATGAGGATCTGCAATGCAATCAATTCTGACTCGGTATTCATAAATTAAAAGTTTAAAATGCTAAATTCTTCAACAGAAGAACTACTCGCAATATCTTAAAACCTCTTACCTGAGGATTGAAGAATCCAGTCATCCAAAAGGTGTTTGGTCTACCTTCAAATAACCAGGCAGAAAATTGACTATTTCGGTCCAATAATTCTGTGAACCAAAAGCCAAGAGTGGCAGAAGCCCAAGAAATCTATAAAAAGAGAATAATTATTTTAGTATTTTTATTTCCTGTGTTGCGTTGTGTGTGTATGTATGTAAGATAGATTCCAAACCACACTCACAGTCCAAACAAGCCAACAGAAAGAAAAACATCATAGATTTGAACTCACCGTAAAAAAAAATGAAAACATGAAAACAAACGAAGGAAAAATATTTGTTAAACTCATACACAAGCACTTCCTCACATCAAGAACTCCCTACAAAATTTCTAGTAAAAACACAGTAAAAATCAGCTACAGTTGGACGACCAACAACATGATAAACAATAAAAAAGCACACCATAAAAACAATCAACGAACACCTGAACAAATTAAACATACGTGTACCTGCAGAGTAAAGACCTAATGTTCGTTAAACTTCAATTGCTTACAGAAAAATGTGATATACCAAGCTACTGTAAAGTCAGCAGATAATGAAGAAAAAATATATATAGCCGTAACTGAAGGACGCCAAAAACAAAGAAACTTTGCACACAAAACATCCTTTACGAGCAGCAAGTACGTGAATAGCACAAGTCTTTCTAAACATATCTTGGAGATTAAAAACAAAAATCAAATCACACCAAAAATATCATGGAAAATAATGAAAAGAACATCAGCCTACAAAAATAAATCCAAAAATTGTACACTCTGCCTCGAGGAGAAAATAGCTATAACTTCTATTCCAACAGTTTCTTTCCTCGCACTTCCCGACTGTGGAATTCTCTTCCAAACGATTGCTTCCCCGACGGCTACAATCTCCAGGAGTTTAAATGTAAGGTCAATAGACACCTCCTAACACACTAACCTGCTTCCATTCTATCAAACACTCTTCCCATCTGCCCAACCTTCATCCTCGGTATCCTTACTCATCTGTCACCTTCCTCCTGACATTCCCTATGTCTAACCACTCCTTCTCTTTACCTTCCCCTATGTAGCCCCATGCGCAATAGTGGCAGTGGAATGCCTTGCTTGGGGTGAGATGATTAAAAAAAAAATTTTTTTTCTTCCTAGAGCAACACAAACTACTAAATAAACGATCAGAAGTTATCTCAAAATGCAGACGCGAAAATAATTTTTTACTACGCGAGTTCAAAGTCGAAAACCTAAAATGAACAAGAATAAATAAAAATAAATAAAATAAAATAAATAAACAAAAGCAAATAAAATGAATTGACCAAAGAAATAAATAATCTGAGTAAATGATAGACGAATTAACAAACTATGTCCACCACAATAACCGTCAGAATAATAAAATAGACTACCCACAATGCATCACTGATTAGTATATATAAAAAGTCGAGCAAAAACACTAAGCACATGTCCTGATGATTGCGTTTGGCATGAAACAGACTGTAGCCACTGGGTGTTTATTCCAATGTCACTATATATGTCAAAGAACGTAACACACACTACTTACTTGCGACCTAAATTCCAACCACGCCGGACACTTCAGTCTCTTCTCTTTGTCTGAAGAGACTGACATGGTCGAAACCTAGATAGCAAGTAATTGGTCTGTTTTCAGTTCTTTGACATATTGCTAGCTCTGTATCATGTTATGTTTTTCACACACACACACACATATATATATATATATATATATATATATATATATATATATATACACACACAGTAGCGGCCATAATATAAGGAACGGAAACAACAAAGACATAAATATGTGTATTACTTAAAAAGTAATGCATGATAGCAATGAAATTTTTACCGAATAAAGATTAGGGTGTAATGCATAAATATTATATTAAAGTTACAAAAATTTACATAATATCTTTTTTAATATATATATATCGTAAATAAGCCAGTAGGATATGTTACTCTCTTGAAGATTATCATATCCTACTGGCTTATCTCTGTGATGCATGAAACTCAGAGTCGTGAGTAAAACATTGGGTAATATGTATATTTATTAACACACACAGATATATATATATATATATATATATATATATATATATATATATATATATATATATATATGCAAAGACAACATAAATAAGACAATAAGAAAACTTTACTTTACCAACGTATTTTGGTTCCATGTGTAAGCTATTTACTATACCTTGTTATAGTTACTCACGTTGGTAATTTTTCATTTCCTATATATATATATATATATATATATATATATATATATATATATAAGAAACAGAGAGCGTTATTGATGTAATTGACAAAGATATGACAGAAGTATATGGAAATAATATATATTAGACCGGGTTAATAATATAATTGTTAAAATCAAAATGAACTTGAAAATTTATTTGATAGTTCGATTTAATGAAGTCACAGTGCCAATCGGATTTGCCTGGCAATCAAGAATCAGTCAAACCAGCAATCAATTATCTTAGAACTTTGCCAATGATGACAGCAGCCTTAAGCAGTATTACAAGTGGAAATATTAAAAAACCGTTTGACAATTCTCATTAAATTACTAGAAATGAATCAGATAAAATGTTGTCAATTACGTTTATTTTTTACACTAATATGGATGATTATTCGTTAATTTCATTAAAGCCAATGATTTCTCGTTCGCTAAATCGATTAGCCGAGAACGCAAAATGTCGGATGGTTCGGAATAACGGCTGCTTTTTCTTCTTTTTTTTTGTTATATTGCAGTAACATTTGCACGACGCCTCCGAGCAACATCCAACAGTCCAGAATCCACCAGACACTTAAAAGAAAACCAGAGGCTATGTGAATGAAACAACAAAGATGAGGACTCTAGTCTAAGCCAACCTACATACAATGATTAAAACACCACGTCTAACAAAATTCAGATGAAAATGAAATATCATTTGACAAAGTTTCGTTTGCTAAAAGCTTATTTTTTTCATCGACGTTTACGAAGGTGTCAGGTGTAATATAATAAAAATGTGTTTCATTTGTTTAAACAGATGTAAAGTCGAATACAGAATTTTCTATTTATTTAAAAGCAAAGAATAAAAAAAGAATAAATTAATAAATTATAGTGTGCCTGACATTCTGCATATGTCAGATATTTACTGCTGGTGTTTAAATAAAATAATAACGTGTGAAAAGGCAAAATATTTCTAATAAATGTAATGGATAAAACATTTCCAGTCATGATTAGTTTCCGCTAGTTTTTCATTCAGTATCGGTTAATTTTCATTATTTTAACAAAATTTGATCTGATAGTAATTTTTTTATATCAAGCATTGAAATAAAGTGGAGGTATTGCATTCGGTCGCGTTTGTCTTTCGTTTGTTAGTCTGTCTGTCCGTGGTAAAAATATCTCAAGACCTGCTGTATGGATTCCGATTAAACTTTCAGGAATGATTGACCTCATGACTGGCACAAACTGATTAGATTTTGGGTTCAATTTAGTCCAGGAATGCGTGTCCAGATTTTTTTTCCGGCTTTATTTCTAATTTTTGTTTTACCTTTCAAATGTCAAATACTGAATTACTTCCACTAGATCATTTTAAATACTGAATTACCTCCCCTATTTCATTTAAAGTTTGAATTTAATTTTTAGAACGATTGGTTCATTTTTTGTATGTTCACGTTTGAGAGCGGTCAAGTTTTGCTAATCGCTGAGATGATGTCGGTATTGCTTTGACGGAGGCTTGTGGTCTTTAACAGCTCTTTCTAGTTATTAATGATTTTAAACTTGCGTTTATAAACTCACAATTTTCTCACAAATCATGTACTAAAATTTATTTATTATTTTATTATTATATAAACTATTGACATTGATGACATATTTTTTATGGTAGACATTGTAAGAAAACTATATAAAAATTTTAGACAAGATCGTAAATTGAGGGGGAAAGAAAGAACAAAGTATTTGTAAGATGACTGAATGTGTGTTTGTGAATCAATGACAAAGAGACTCAGGTTGTTTTCAAAATTAGAAATTACCATTCGTCTGTGCATTGAATATTGTCATAACAGAAAGAAGCAAATTTCTACCCATCAAACAGAAACTAGTTAATTCGTATGTATAAAGCAAACAGTTATAATGTTGGTTTAAATGCTGTAGTTAGCAAAAGCTAACTGAATTTTCAGTTTTTGTTATCTGATGAGTTAGTAAAATAAATGATTTATTTTTTCTCAAACTGATATAGAATCAGTATCATTTCTTATAATACAATTGATAGAATACTTGAAAAGGATATTTGTTAGGCGTCCAGGAAAATTACAATGTTAACCTATTGTAGCCAACAAGATTTAAACTATTTATATTATTCAGACTATTGTTCTCATCTTTGTTGCCATTTGTACGACGTTTTGGCAGTTGAACTCTTTAGGTGCTAGGAATTTTGAACTGAACCTTTTATTACAATCACCGGGGTATATTATCTTCATTCCTTGTGTAGAGCCTCTTTTGATGGTCATGAATTATCTCCCTCTAACCCTCAATAAGTTACTTGTTCACCACTGCAGTAGCCTGCTATTGAACTCACAACTTTTTGGATCAAGTCGCAGGAACTAACCAATATCTATATCCACTGGCCCATGTGTTTTTAAGGGCGGAGCATACAACGGCCGAAACGTCGTACAAATTGCAACAAAGATGAGGACAATAATCCGAATAATGTAAATAGTGTAAATACTATCTCTTCTCAGAAATATAGATAAAAAAAGATCTAGATGTATTTTCTTAGTCATTTAATATTGGTTGAATTCAAGTTCAACATTGCGAAAACATTTTTCTTTCTATTGAACAAGATTTTGGGTGTTTTTTTTTTTTCGCGTCGGGCCAAGACTGAATCCATTTTGCACATTTATAAATCTACTATTCGTTCGTGCAGTAAATACTATTGCTATATCTGTTTGGTTTCTCTTGCTTTTCATCTTGAGGTTTTCGACAAAATGCAAAGGATGATCTGCAATATAATCGATCCTGACTTGGCATCTCGACTCTTGTCACACTCTTACAAACATGACTTGGCTTCTCTATCTGTCTTTTCTAAAAAAAATAGCATAGTAACTACTCTGAAAAAAAACTTTCCCTAGTGCTCCGACCACATTAATCTAGTCACGCGTGTAACTAGATTGGTATCTAGGTCTCACTCCTTTATCGTTGAAGTAGTTAAATGTAACCGCCACTTCTACTTCATCAGTTTCTTTTCTTGTACTACCCGCCTGTGGAAACTTCTTCCGTTTATTTGCTTCCCTGATAGCCACAATCTCCAAAGCTTTAAATGCAACATCAATTGCCATCTTCTATCTACTTGAATCTTGTTCAGCTTCTGTCCTTTCTTCAGTAGTCCCTGTATCCAGTCTTTTTTCTAAATGTACCCCCCTGTTCACTACTGGCGGTCGTGCATTGCTCGGAGTAAAATTATTAAAGAGTAAAGTCTAGACACAGCTTTTTAGACGAACCACCGAACTTCCTAGTTCCTAGTTAACGCTTGTTCCTGTGGAGAAGCCACCTTAAAAACGAGAAGCTCATACGTTCTCTCTCTCTCTCTCGCTCTCCCTCTCTCTCACACACACACGCATAAACACACAGAGAATCCGCTAGCCGTTTTCAGTGATGCTTGGCCCATCTAGTTCCGCTTCCAAACAACAGTTGGTTGCTGTAGTGCCAAGCTACAGAATTGGGGATATGCAAAAGGGCAAATTTTACTAATAGAATTTGACACTCACAAGATATATTGAAGGCAAAAGGGACAGAGAAAAACAACGCATAACCTACCTAAAGAGTTTCTGTAAATCGTTGGTAGAACAGGGTTTAGGAGAAATAGTAAAAAGCATAAACTTTATAAATAGAAGTTGACACTGACAGGATATATTGAAGGTAAGAGGGACAGAGGAAATCAGCACATGACCTACCTAACAAGCTTGTGTAAATCGTTAGCAGAACAGGGTTTAGGAGAAATAGTAAAAGGATAAACTTTATTAAGGGAATTTGACACTCACAAGACATATTTAAGTCAAGAGGGACAGATAAAAACAGCGCATAACCTACCTAAAGAGCTTGTGTAAACCTTTGTTAACCCTGACTGCTAATGCAAGCAATCGCAACATAGGAACATCATTTGCCCCAGTTTTTAAGGTCCATGCAAACTTAACAACCTTGAAAACTTAACACCCCAGGCAAGGTTCTGTGTTCAACACTGGATGAGTGTGATGTATCTACTAGATAATGAGAAGAAGTATCAAAAATAAGAGCTCAAGATGCAAGCTATAAATTGGAGACCTCAAAATTAAGAGATTCACGAACACATAACTCTTAGGTGCGTAGGACACTACATGTACTGCAGTCACAGCAGCTGGGATGTTTCTTGGGTAAAACAGCCTAACAGTTCCCAACCCTTTCTAGGCTAGTTTCAATTCAGTTTTCTGTCTTATAGACTGACTACCAACCAAGGCTATAGACCCTATAAGAATCAGATACAGTTTTATTATAAATGGACAGATACATGATAAGTACTCCTGGATAATTGTTTAGAAGAGAAGAATATAATACTATTGCAATGACTTCTCTTGCTGAAGATTAAATACTTCTATCACGGCTGACTCTGTTGAGTTAAGTGCTGTCAATTGCCAGATCCCACATCACAATACTAATGATTGTTTTGTTTTTATGGCATATCAACACCTCGGCGGGTCATTTATTGCCTACCAAATTTTATTTATTTATTGCTGGTAATACCTTTTTCTTTCAATAATTTATTGTTGTTTTTATATAAGTTTTGTGGCTAGTAATACTTTTTCTTTTAGGGTATCAAGATTCATTGGGATCTGTTTTTAAGGGCAGGGTCCCCAAGTCCTACCCTTGTTATTTAACCCATAACTGGAGGGAAGGGACAGATTAATACCTTTCCCAAGGGCACCAGTGCTTAAGTGAATGCAGGGTATTCAACTGGAATTCGAAATCGATTTCTCTTTCCGAGTCAATATCCACTGCACCACAACGCACATCCGTCACTAAACGCTTACAGCACCTGGTATTCCCAAGCGGTCACCTATCTAAGTACTGACCAGGCTCAACGTTGCTTGACTTCGGTGATCGAGCGAGAACCGGTATATTCAACGTGCTGTGGCCGTAAGCCAATACTAATGAACTGAGTCGGAAATACCCTGAGAAAGACAGAAAATACATGAACAACTCGAGACAATGTAAACTGAATACAGCCTGAGACTTAATGAAATATAAGAAAACGTTTTTTTGAAAAAAGATTATAATACTAATACTGTTACTTGTTTAACTGAATACTATTTATCAAGACTGACTTTGTCGGATTAATTATTGTGTCTTGTCAGACGCCACATCAAGATAGATAGATAGATAGATAGATAGATAGATAGATAGATAGATATGAACAGAATTAGTTAGATAGATAGATAGATAGATAGATAGATAGATAGATATGAACAGAATTAGTTAGATAGATAGATAGATAGATAGATAGATAGATATGAGCAGAATTGTTTACATAGATAGATAGATAGATAGATAGATAGATAGATAGATAGATAGATAGATAGATATGAGCAGAATTGTTTACATAGATAGATAGATAGATAGATAGATAGATAGATAGATAGATATGAGCAGAATTGGTTAGATAGATAGATAGATAGATAGATATGAGCAGAATTGGTTAGATAGATAGATAGATAGATAGATAGATAGATAGATATGAGCAGAATTGGTTAGATAGATAGATAGATAGATAGATAGATAGATAGATAGATAGATAGATAGATATGAGCAGAATTGGTTATGATAGATAGATAGATAGATAGATAGATAGATAGATAGATAGATAGATAGATAGATATGAGCAGAATTGTTTACATAGATAGATAGATAGATAGATAGATAGATAGATAGATAGATAGATAGATAGATATGAGCAGAATTGTTTACATAGATAGATAGATAGATAGATAGATAGATAGATATGAGCAGAATTGTTTACATAGATAGATAGATAGATAGATAGATAGATAGATAGATAGATAGATAGATATGAGCAGAATTGGTTAGATAGATAGATAGATAGATAGATAGATAGATAGATAGATAGATAGATAGATAGATATGAGCAGAAGGTTAGTTAGATAGATAGATAGATAGATAGATAGATAGATAGATAGATAGATAGATAGATAGATAATGAACAGAATAAGATAGTTTCGTGATAAGGTCCATTTATCCTCCTTACTGTCATGAATGGATCCGTCCATTCATTATAAGTAGTCATGGGTTACAGTAGTCACATTATTCGGACTATTGTCCTCATCTTTGTTCCTATTATTACGGTGTTACGGCCGTTGTACGCTCCGGCCTTTTTCAGGTGCTAGGGATTTCGAACCAAAACCTTAATTACAATCACTGGGGTATATGAACTTCATTCCTTGCGTAGACATTGGTTTGTTCCTGTGACTTGACCCAAAGAATTGTGAGTTCAATACCAGGCTACAGCAATGGTGAATAAGTAACTTACAGGGTTAGGAGGAGATAACTCATGACTACCGGAAGAGGCACTACTACGCAAGGAATGAAGTTCATATACCCCAGTGATTGTAATAAAATGTTCGATTCGAAATTCCTAGCACTTGAAGAAGGCTGGAGCTTACAACGACCGAAACGTCGTACAAGTAGCAACAAAGATGAGGACAATAGTTCGAATAATGTAAATAGAAATATCGACAATTAGTCCTGGGTTATTGTCTAGCGGAAAGAAGATAATATTATTGCAGTGACTTATCTAACTGAGTATTGAATACTACTACCATGACTGATTCTGTCGAGTTAAGTGTTGTGTCTTGCCAGGCCTCACATCACAATAGATAGATAGATAGATAGATAGATAGATAGATAGATAGATAGATAGATAACGAGCAGAATAATATAGATTGTTTTATGGTAAACGCCAGATACCTTCTTTACTATACTGATCTATTCATGATAAGTAGTCCTGGGTTATCGTCGAGAAGAAGGAAGATAATACTATTGCTATGATTTGTGTAACTGAGTAGTGAATACTACTTTCATAACTGACTCTGTCGAGTTAAGCATTGTGTCTTGCCAGACCCTACATCACAACAGATAGATAGATAGATAGATAGATAGAGAGCAGAATAATATAGATAGTTTAATGCTAAGCGCCTGTTTTCCTCCTTACTTTATTGAATAGACTGATCTATTCATGATAAGTAGTCCTCGGTTATTGTCTAGAAGAAAAAAAGTTAATACTATTGCTATGACTTTTGTAACTGAGTAGTGAATACTACTTTAATGACTGACTCTCTTCAGTCAAGCATTTTTGTCTTTCCAGAACCTTCATCACAACTTATTTCATAGGATATTTTTTACTATATATTTTGTAAATTCCTGCTGCAAGTTTTTGGCTTGTTATTATTATTTTTTTAAACCAGTACAAATGCTAAAGTAAACATTTCTCTAAATCTTCGCTGCTGCTCCTGCATTCAGTCTACGATATTATGAGTGATTTTTTAGAAGTCTTAAAGAAAATCGAAACAAAAAAGGAGAATGAGACGAAACATTAGAAAGAAGTAGTTGAAATGTCTCCGGTACATAATGAGGAAAGAAGGCTTAGAAACTTTAACACTCAGAATATATTGAAGACAAGATGAACAGAGGAAAGAAACACGTAAAGTATCTACCTAGCTTGTGTAAATGGTTGGTAGAAGAGGGATTAGGAGAGATAGAGAAAAGACAAAAGTACTAAGAGCAACAAAGGACAGGAGGAGCCCAAACAGTCATATATAAGTACCCTGAGAAAGAGAGAAAAATACATCACGAAATCAAGACAGAAAAATGAATGCAGGCGAAGACATAAGAAAATATAAGAAAACATTTATATAAGGTAGATAAAAAAAAGATAAGAAAAAATCAATTTCTGTTGATTCATGATGAAAAAAAAAGGAAAAGGAAAAAGATGAAAGATCTTGAGACGAAATCTCTCAAACTCCCGTACCTACTGAAATCACGTGAGGATCGAACATCTTTGCCTTTTGGGTATAATTATCACAGGGTCAGCACGTTTAGCTTGTGTAAATGGTTGGTAGAACGGGGGTTAGGAGAGATAGAGAAAAGAAAAAAAAATACTAAGAGCAACAAAGAACAGGATACCGTGAATATCCTTAGAAAGTCAGTCAATTAAGTGTCATACGTGATACACGCTTTTGGTGATCATGTCTCGAAAGTGACATGACTGGGCAGAAGATTATCCTGCAGTAGGTTGCTATTGCTTTCTGCGGTAGACTGGTTGCCAGCCAAGGCTATAGAACCCAATCTGTCTTATTATTTAACCCATACCTGGAGGGAAGAGACTTTCCCAAGAGTATTTGTGCGTAAGTGAATCGCAAGGAATACAACTGCAATTTGAACTCGGCTTCCCGATTTGTCGTTCCGAGTCGATGTCCATTGCACCACAGTGCACATCCTTGGTAAGAGAGAGAGAGAGAGAGAGAGAGAGAGAGAGAGAGAGTGAAAGAGAGAGGGACCCTAACAGTCATATATAAGTACCCTGAGAAAGAGAGAATAATACATCACGAAATCAAGACAGAAAAATGAATGCAGGCGAAGACATAAGAAAATACAAGAAAACATTTATATAAGGTAGATAAGAAAAAGACAAGAAAAAAATCAAATTCTGTTGATTCATGATGAAAAAGAAATTAAAAAAAAAAAGAAAAAGACAAAAGATCTTGAGAAGAAATTTCTCAAACTCTCGTACCTACTGAATTAGTAGCTACAAATGACAGGAAGTTGTGGAGCACCACATCGTTCATGCCCTGAAGGGACGCAGCACACTGAAAAATTTACATTAGAAGACACTATCTTTCTACATATTTCTCCTATTCACATCTTCCATTTTCTTGCTAACAAAGCAAATAAAGCAAGATTAATAAAAAGCAAAATTAATAAAAAGCAAAATTAATAAAATATTAGTAATGGATATCGGAAAAGAAAGAGGAAGCTACCAACCTTTTTCCAGTTTTGTGGCACACGTGCATTGAACATGTTATCCAGGGCGTCTTGGAGTTTTTCACTCATAATTATCGTGCCATCAATTCCAAGTTTCAGGTCCACCAGGGTGGAACGTACGAGGCCGATGACTTTTTGCATGCGGTCCACTTCTTGGCGAAGGAAAATATTCAGGGGCTGAAGAACTCCCATTTTTCGCAAACGTTCTTTGACCTACGATTTAAGAAAACGCTTAAATAAAAAACAAGCAAAAAAGATCATGAACACCGTATTATAACTGAAAGTTGTTAGAAATCAGCAGTAACGTTGACAGATGTTATTAACATTAATTTCTCAAGTACCCAAGTACTTTCAATCTTTTTCCGAGATCATCTTCAGGAGTGTAAGTTATGGTAACAAAAAAAACCCCGCAAAACTCTGTTGCTAAAAATTATTGTAACTTTTTCCTGCTTCAAATATAACAGTTGACAAATTGCTTAGCGTTCATTAAAACGTGAAAATTATCCAAAATGGAATTTTTTTATATGTTGTAATGTCATGATCATGCACGTATTAAAGCATGAAAAAAATGTTCGCTTTAAACATTTTAGAACATTACTACAGTCGGCTTAATAATTTTTAATTTAGAGTAAAATATCTTTTTTGTGGAGAAAAGTGATCTCGGAAAGAGATTGAAAGTACTTGGGTACATTGAGAAATGAATGATAATAACATCTGTCAACGTTACAGCTCATTTCTGACATCTTTCAATTATAATACGCAAAAGATTATCCGTGAGTATGAACGGATTTTATTAAAAATAAGCAGACATTATGTTTGCAATTTATTTAATGTGACATATATATATATATATATATTTTGGCAGGATTTTTTCATTAATGCAGGTTTCATTGAATAATATAGACAAGTTTTGTCTATTAATTTTGTGTAGGATCCGTTCATACCGTCTGATATACTTGATGGTGATGTCGTTAAAAGACAACAAAAAATCACAGTATTTGTTGAATTTTTTATCAGGTCTAAGCTTTCGGCTCACATAAGCCATTATATAATTGAGTGTGGAGGGATTTTTATTAGTAGGTTTTTGATACGGTGAGATAGTAAATTTATTGTTGTCAGTGTTAATTAATATATCAAGAAAAGGAATTTTGTTATCTTTGCTAAGTTCATAAGTAAATTTTAAAACTGAGTTATTTTGAAACTGTTTTTGAAGTTGTAAGATTTCATTAGTATTTTTAATTGATAGTAGGATATCATCAACATATCTTAGATATATTGATGGTTTTGTAAATTTTGCAAAGGTAGTATTTTCAAGGTTAGACATGTAGAAATTACTAAAAATCGGACCAAGCACTGAACCCATGGAGACTCCGTCACGTTGTATATATATAGTGTTGTTTGGATCAACAAAAGGCACTTCAGTAGTACAAGCTAGTAGAATTTTTCTTAGGATGTTGGGATTAATTTTGAGTGGGGGTAATGAAGGATTACTGTAAACATTTCTTATAATTATATCAATAGTTTCACTGACGGGTACATTAGTAAAAAGGTTTTCCACATCAAGTGAAGCTATGATTTCATTATTAGGTTTAGTTAACTGGTATACAGGAGTAGGAATTTGGGATATGATAGGGCGGAGAGGATAGTTAGGTTTATGAGTTTTTAATTCCTACTCCTGTATACCAGTTAACTAAACATATTAACCAGCTTATCACATCCTACCTTCCGAGTAAATACAGCATAAAGTCAACCCTAGAGGCAATCCAAATCCTCAAGAGTGAAAAACCTAATAATGAAATCATAGCTTCACTTGATGTGGAATCCCAACATCCTAAGAAAAATTCTACTAGCTTGTACTACTGAAGTGCCTTTTGTTGATCCAAACAACACTATATATATACAACGTGACGGAGTCTCCATGGGTTCAGTGCTTGGTCCGATTTTTAGTAATTTCTACATGTCTAACCTTGAAAATACTACCTTTGCAAAATTTACAAAACCATCAATATATCTAAGATATGTTGATGATATCCTACTATCAATTAAAAATACTAATGAAATCTTACAACTTCAAAAACAGTTTCAAAATAACTCAGTTTTAAAATTTACTTATGAACTTAGCAAAGATAACAAAATTCCTTTTCTTGATATATTAATTAACACTGACAACAATAAATTTACTATCTCACCGTATCAAAAACCTACTAATAAAAATCCCTCCACACTCAATTATATAATGGCTTATGTGAGCCGAAAGCTTAGACCTGATAAAAAATTCAACAAATACTGTGATTTTTTGTTGTCTTTTAACGACATCACCATCAAGTATATTAGACGGTATGAACGGATCCTACACAAAATTAATAGACAAAACTTGTCTATATTATTCAATGAAACCTGCATTAATATATATATATATATATTACTTAAAACGTCATTTTTAGTCAAAACATGTACACCCTAGTGCAAATTGAAGAAACTGATTTAATTTCGCCATACGGTTACTTTTAGTTACCCCAGAGAGACAGAGTGTAATCGATTTTTATTTTTCCTCAGATTAGGTGTTGCTAAACAGTAGGTTTCTGTTTGGTTTCAGGTACACCGCTCGCTCTACAAATGGGTTTGAAGCTTCCAGACGAAAATAAACAGAGTCTAAACTCAATACCGATTTCTCTATCAGCACACGTCACCACTGTCCCAGGGACGCTGGCAGCCATTGTCTCGAACCCGTTTTATGGACAAAAGCCATTGCCGACACACCAATCATCGCCGTCGGCCTCGTTCTCACTCAGCATAAAACGGCAGATCGAAGAATATTTCTTTCTTTGACCAAACTTGCGAGGGAAGAGGACGCATCTGACGAAACGAACTGTCTGGCGTGGGTTTACGCACCCATTCATCACAACACAGCAGCCCGACAAGCAAAATATCTGGGACACTTTGGCTCTGGTAAGTGTAAAGGTTTATCGTCAATTTAGGTTATTTTCTGGGTGTATGAAAAATTTGTTTTGCCTTGAAAAATATTGCGTTATCCGTGATTGCTTCATGTTTTTATCACGCCTATTCACTATTGCCTCGACTGTCGACAACCATTTTTGCGTTGAACATGAAAGCGTAAGAAAATTGTAACACTGCACAAACACACTGGCAAGCCTTACCGCGAGATCGTGGATATTTTTGGTGTCAGCCTTTCAAAAGTTAGTCGTATCGTCACGGCAAAAAAAAGAAGAGAAAAACAACGCCAAGAGATAACGTATACGTGATCAGGGAAAGTGTGAAAGATCTTAGGAAGACATTATTCGTTTAGTTTCAATTAATTTTCACGAGGTTGTAGATCACACCGTCTTTTGTTTGAACTTCTATTCTAATAGTTTTTAGTTTTTATTTTCTATTCTAATAGTTTTTATTTTTTTATTTTCTCTCTAATCTCACCCGTGGATTTTCCTTCCTGATTTTTTGATTCCCTGCTACCTACAATCTTAAAAAATTCAAATGTAATTTCAATCACCTTCTTCTGTCTAACTGAAGCCCGTTTCTTTATTGTCCTTTCTTCATTTTTCCTCATTAACGTCTTCTCATTCTCTTTCACACCTCTGTAACCCCCTCCTGCATCCTAATGACGCTGTCGTCTTGCTTGGGGTGAAACGATAAAAAAACGAAAACGATAATTAATTCAAATCTGCACCACGTGATCTGTTTTTCCTTTCTGCCGGTAATTCCTGAATTTCAGGAGGAAAGTATCAGCTGAAAGGTACTCTCCTTTGAATTTCTTCTGTGTTTAAACAATATATTTTCTAATAAATGTAGTATTTTAAAATGAATAGACAATTTTAATGTAAAATTTGATTATCTTGCCGTCAGCAAAACGACAGATGCCGTACCAGTCAGTTAATTACCATGCGTGATACACGCTTGGATGACCACGTCTCAAAATAGACATGTCTGACTGGGTAGAAGATTTTCCCGCACTGTTAGTTTCTGCAGTAGACTGGTTTGCCAACAAGGCTATAGAACCCATTATCCTGTTTTTAACCTATAGCTAGAAGGTGATGTGGCAGATTCATCCATTTCCTAGGGGTACTTCAATCGATTTCTGTTCATTCCTGGATTACGTTATCTATTTTCGGGGTGTATGATGAAATTTATTTGGCCTTGAAAAATATTGCATCATCCGTGATTGCATCAGATATTTTATCATGCCCAGACACTATTGACAATTAGTTGTCCTACGACCATTCTCTGCGATATATGTTACTCGCTGGCAGGGCCTTACAGGGAGATTGTGGTTATTGTTGGTGTCAGCCATTCAACTGTCAATCGAGTCATCAAAGCGAAGAAATAAACTGGATTCATCTGTTCATCTGTCCAAAACGTAAAGGAAAATGTGGTCGAAAGCAAAAAACAGTGCCACGAGACGACGTATTCGTGATCAAGGAAAGCGTGAAAGACCCGAGGAAAACTTTATTCGTTTTGTCTCAGTTAATTTTCACAAGTATCTATCTATCTATCTATCTATCTATCTATCTATCTATCTATCTATCTATCTCCAAAAAGTAAAGGAAATGTGGAAGTAAGAAGATGATACCTAAAAAACAACGCTAAGAGACAACGTATACGTGATCAGGGAAAGTGCGAAAGATCCTAGGACGACATTATTCGTTTTCTTTTTAATTAATTTGCAAAAGGGTGTATTTGAGTAGACGACCCGTTTTTGGGGATTTAAACTGTCTTTATTTCGTCTACCGGTTTTCATACTGTAACAAATTTAATGAATAAAACGTACCTTCAGTAGGATTCGAACCTATGTCGCCTTTTGCTAGTAAAATCTTCTCGAAAGTAATATCTTCTCAGTTTCGTATCCGTCTAACGCTTTATATTTAATAAAAAATATAAATCCTGCCTATTTTAAATAATATTTTTGTTCCATTTTTATATATATATATATATATATATATATATATATGTGTGTGTGTGTGTGTGTGTGTGTGTGTGTGTGTGTGTGTGTGTGTGTGTGTGAGTGTGTGTGTTTGTGTGATTAAATAAATTGCAAACATTGTGACTGCTTATTTTTAATAAAATCCGTTCGTACTCACGGATAATTTTTCATTTATTTTAATTGAAAGATGTAAGAATTTCTCGATGTTCCCAAGTACTTTCAATCTTCTTCCGAATCCATCTTCAGGAGTGTAATTTGTGGTAACAAAATATAACCGCAAAAATGTTTTGCTAAAAATTACTGTAAATTTTCTTTTTGCCTCAAATGTAACAGCTGACAAATTGCTTAGCGTTCGTTAGAACGTGAAATTATCAAAAGAAAACATTGTTTCTAATGTTATGGTCATGCCCAGGATAAAGCATAAAAAAGTGTTCTTTTTATAAAAAATTTTAGAACATTACTACAGTATTCATAACTGATTCTATTAATTGACGGTTTAAGTTTTTTATTAATATAGCTTCGAGGCAATTAATTAATAATAACAAGAAGAGATGGAGGAAGAAGAAGAAGAAGAAGAAGAAGAAGAGGACGAAGAAAAAGAGGAAGAAGAAGAAAAAGAAGAGAAAGAAGAAGAAAAAGAAGAAAAGAGAAGGAAAAGGAGGAGGAGGAAGATAAGTAGGAGAAATTAGAAGAGGGAGAAGAAGAAGAGGATAAAGAAGAAAAAGAAGAGGAGGAGGAAGAAAAGGAGAAGAAAGAAGAGGAGGATGGAGAAGAGAAAAAGAGGAGGAGCAGGAAAAAGAAGGGGAAGAAGAAGAAGAAGAAGAAGAAGAAGAAGAAGAAGAAGAAGAAGAAGAAGAAGAGGGGAAGTAAGAAGATGATACCTAATTCATTTTATTATTTGTTTTTAACACTTTATTCGATCAATATCATCTTAACCTTCGACATCATAGAAACCACTCATTAGTCTCGGTCTCTTCAAAAAGATAAAGCCTTCACAGATCCCCAGAGCCAGTACAAATGACCCTTAGATTTTTTTACGGTTTATCAACCATTCGCGGGTTATTTCCAGGCGAAACATATATTCGATTGTAAGAATAATTATTATATTTTTTTCCATGTGAAAATTGCAGTAATAATTCTATTTAGAATAACAATGATTTTTCAAGGGACCATTCCTATTTAACTTATAGCTGGGGGAGGAGATGGATTCATACCTTTTTCAAGTATATTAGCGCATAATTCAACCCACAATGATAAATTACTTGAATACCATGAATAATGTCAAATAACGTATCGGCATAAAATATTTTGCTAAAAATAACAAGGATGAAGAGTCTAGTCCGTAAAATTTATGAAATAATAAAACACGAAAAAACATATCTCCACTAAAATAATGTTTGTATTCCATTATTTCCAATTGGAAAATCTTCACATCTATCTGATATTTTAAAATTAAAATCACCCATTCACTAAGCATAAAAAACACTTTTTGAAGAAAATTCCTTTGAATCACGTACCATAGTTGTTGGCCTTCAAAACATCTTGTGGCCCATAGTGAAAGAGAGAGGTGTATCCAGAGCACCAACACGTCATTAAGTCACATTCAACGTCACACAATCGTTTTCTTTACAGCGAAACACAAATTTTATCAAAATATATATTCATTTTTTTCAAAAAATATACCAGTCTACTCACAACAAAAATATATATCTTCTAGTAAGAAATATTATATCTGCCAACAGCAAATACATATTAGTACCAATAAAGAATGGACTATTTTAAGATAGACTAGCAGCATAGCCCGGCGATGCTCGGGTGTAATGAAAGCTTTAAAACTAATCCATGGTCCTGGAGCTCAGACTCTTTGAACGTTGGCAAGAAAGACTAAAAAGCAGTTGTTGTTTCCAGTTAAAGCGAAACATTAGAATGAAAGAAAAATGAATGGATGTAAGTCAAATTTCGATTTCCTGGTATCGATATCAAGTAAGTTTTTTTCGTCGTAAACTGAATCTTAAAGGCTAAATAAGTCCTCTGAGTAAATGGTATCATGGCTGAGACTAAGAACTACAATTATACCTACTTAGTGCCAAACTCGAAGCAAAAACTAAAATAAAAGGGCTGAAAAAATACAGACATGCAGGCAGATAAACAGACACACACACAAACATCTTGTTTTTTATATATACTAGCAATATAGATCGGCGTTGCTCGGGTGTAATAAAAGCTTTAAAACTAATCCATGGTCATGAAGCTCAGACTCTTTGGACGTTGGCACGAAAGACTAAAAAGCAACAGTTGTTTCCAGTTAAAGCGAAACCGTAGACTGAAAGAAAAATGAATGGATGAAAGTCAAATTTTGATTTCCTGGTATCGATATCAAATTTTCTGCACTATTGTAAGAACTGCAACATTGAAACTTATGAATATCGTTTCTTATGTCTTTGTCTATTAGTGTATCAAATTTGATTAAAATCGGACCACTCCTTCTATAACCCGATTTTTTCGATTATCGATTTTTGATATTTATTGGGGGGTACCTTGACACAAAACCTAGCTAAGAACACTCGCAGACGCTTATAGTTCAACTGTGTAAATTTTCAAGAAAATCGGTTCAGCCATTTCGGAGTCTATAGGTCACGGATACACAGACACAGACACACAGATAAAGTTTCATTTATAAATAAGTTTAGATATTATCGGTTTTCTGCACTATTGTAAGAACTGCAACCTTGAAACTTCTGAATATCGTCTCTTATGTCTTTGTCTATGGCTGTATCAAATTTTATTAAAATCGGACCCACTCATTTGATAACCCAATTTTTTCAATTATCGATTTTCGATATTTATCGGAGGTACCTCAACACAAAACCTAGCTAAGAACACTTGCAGACGCTTAGAGTACAAATGTGTAAATTTTCAAGAAAATCGGTTCAGCCATTTCGGAGTCTATATATAACTGACACACACACACACACACAGACAGACAAACTTCCATTTATAAATAAGTTTAGATGTAACAAATGAAACACAAATACTCTACGTAAAAGAATGCTGATGGTCTGACTTCTCTCAGTTTAGCCCACATCTCTAATTATCTATTCTGAAGTTTGATCATAAAAATACTGAATTTGGGAAATGAGGGTCAGCCTCGTAGAATGATGTAAAAGCTTCCAGCATTCTTTGAAAAAGAAATTTAAATTATGATATTGTTTCACAGTTACTATAGGGTATTGTCCTTAGCTTTTTACGACTTTCTGCAAGGTTTCTGTTAAATTGTGACATTTATCAGAGAGAAATGAATTTCATTTTTTATTTAAAGAATATTTCAATATATTGGAAGCCTCTAGTCAATTTCCGAGGGACAAGTCCAAACAATAAGTGTTATTATGTAATATAGAGACGATAGACATATTCATGCCTGCTTTAGAAAAACGATCTAGCGGTGAATCATAATTCAGTCAGTTAAGTGCCATACGTGAAACACGCTTTGGGCGATCATGTCTTGAAAGAGGCATGACTGACTGGGCAGAAGATTGTCCCGCAGTAGGTTGCCATTGCTTTCTGAGGTAGACTGGTTGCCAGCCAAGGCTATAGGACCCAATCTGTCCTGTTATTTAACCCATAACTGGAGGGAAGAGATGGATTGATACCTTTCCCAAGGGCCTTTGTGAGTAAGTGAATGCACTGAATTCAACTGGAATTCGAACTCGGCTCCCCGATTTCTCGTTCCGAGCCTATATCCACTGCACCACAACGCACATCCCAGAATCATAATTAAATTAGTCTAAACTAAACCTATGTCTACAGTTTTCACTCTCATGTAAACTAGAAATATGACATTAGTACAAACAGAACTTAAGTCTAACTTTTTTATTATAGTGTAACCGGATCTTTTTTTTACTCCAGTGTACATCGGACGGGAACCGAGTTCAACTTCTAGTTGAATTCACTGCATTCACTTACGCGCAAATACCCGTGGTATAGGTATTAATTCGTCTCCTCCCTCCAGTTATGAGTTAAATAACAGGACAGATTGGATTCTATAGCCTTGGTTGGCAACCAGTCTACCGCAGAAAGTAATTGCAATCTACTTCGGGTTAAATTTCTGCCCAGTCAGTCATGTCTCTTTCACGTATGGCACTTAAATTACTGACTGTACATCGGACATATGTTTACCGTTTTCAATCTGATGTAAAGTGGATACAGGTCTTTCATTTTTTTGTTGTTCAGTGTAAACCAGTTCTATGTCTAATTGTGTAAAATGGACCTATATCATACTTTTTAGCTCTCATAAATATCATATATTTATCTTTTTGACTCTAGTGTAAACTGTACCTATGTCTACTTCTTCAGTTTAGTGTAAAACGACCCTGTATCAAACTTTTTCACTCATGTAAAAGTCAGCCATTTGGATATCATTTTGTTGACTCTAGTGTAAACCGGACCTATGTCTACTTACTAACTCTTATGGAAACTGGACCTATATCAAACTTTTTGACTCTTTTAAAAATCGAACCTAGGTTTATCCTTTTGATTTCAGTGTAAACTGAGCCTATCTATACACTTTTCATTCTCGTGTAAACTGGACCCATGTCTACATTTTTTGCTCTAATGAAAACTGGACCTTACCCTATTTTTTTTGTATGTGTGCAAAACGGGGTCCAAGCATACAATTTTATACCAGTGTAATATAGCGTTATCCGACCCCTGTCTACTCTTTGACTCTCTTTTAAGATGCAAAAAATGTTTACTATTTTCACCCGGGTATATGTCTAATTTTTGACACGTATTTTAACCAGATCAGTGTCCACTTTTCTTACTCAAGTTTAAACCGAATCTATGGCTAATTTTTAATTCTGTTTGAAGACCGGTTCTATATCATTTTGACTCGAGTGTAAATTGGACCGATGTTTTTTCTAAATTATTGTTAACCGTAACTCGTTCTACCGTCTAACACTTATGTCTAGCTATCTATTGCTTAATCCTGATTTTGCCCTATCAAAGTATTTTCAACATTAAATAGACCAACAAGGACTGATATGTCGTTAGATAATCATCATCATAAGAAACTGAATCGAAATGTTAGAAATAATTAATGCTTATACGTTAAGTTCTTTTTCTACGTACCTCAAACGGATTGTAATCATCCGGGAGCTTTTGAAGCATGTCATCTGCTTGTCGATAGACGATACTTTCCCTTGTTTCTCCAGTTCCTCCTCCTGCATCCTTTGGTTGAATATTCACCATTGTTGACAACATTCCGTTGGCGGTGTTTGTTTGATACCTACAATAAAAACCAGTTAATTTAAGAAATAATAAATTTCACCATCCCAGCTTCCATGTACTAGAATCTTCCATATACTATCTTAGCTTCCATATACTAACTTCCATATACGAGAAACTACGTGGAGATACTTGATTCTATTGATACGAGTGGAACCGTGAATGGCAAAATATTCATATGGATATGCCATCTAAAATGTTGGCGGCATATATGTTGATGTATCTACTATTGAGTATCTTACATTAAGACACAAGAAAAAAAATCATAATCATCTAAACCCAAAGCGTGAGAGTAAGGAAAATTATATAATATATATATATATATATATATATATATATATATATATATATATATATTGTAACTAAGTTGTTGAACTCGTAGGTTTATTAACCTTTTGTTCATGCATTTACTTTTATAAAGAGTGCTCGATACAAATGTAGAGCGTTATACTGTAATGGTTGTTACAATGTTTTTAAATTCATAGTATCACTACACAAAAATTTTCATATTTCGAAGCCAGCCCATTATGTTTTTGGCTTCTTCCTCAGGTGACTTTTTAGAAAACTGGGCTGGCTTCGAAACATGAAAAATTTTTGTGTAATGATACTATGAATTTAAAAACATTGTAACAAGCATTACACTATATATATATATATATATAGGAAAAAATATTAATAAAAAGTTTTGAATTTAAAAATGTACTTTTTTTTGAACAGTATTTGTTTATTTTTATTATATTTTATATTTCAGACCGTCCTCGGTCCTTCATCAGAAACAAGTGATTTTTAAATTTGAATTAGAAACGTATTTCACGATAGCGTCCGAATATTTTTTGTTTACATCACGTGGTGTGTTTGTTCACAACATGCAGCACGTTCGTAGAGAAAGTCTGTTTGTTTTAGATAAAAATTTCTTGGAATATCTGAAAAAAATTTTTTAGCTATTGAAATATTTGTAGAGATTCAACACACCTAAGTCCCTATTTAACCCTAGCTTGTGTGTATTTAATTTTAAAATCCAGTATTTTTCTTTCTTTCTGCGTGTGTATGTAGAACTAAAATTGGAGTCTATTAGTAAACATTTGCAATTTTCTAAAGTATGATCAGGTTGATTAAAATGGGCTGCAATTGGAGAGTATACATTTTTTTGTCGTATATTTAGTTTATATTTAGTTTCGTATATATATATATATATATATATATATATATATATATATATATATATATATATCGACAGAAAATCTAAACAAGAGCCAACAACCTACCACGGTTTCGCCCAACGGCTCGTCAGTGAAATTGGCTGCCAATTTCCCTGACGAGCCGCTTAGATTTCTGTCTTTGTTTGCTCTACTTTCGTGTTGAGCGCTTTAGTATTAGGGTTTTCGTCTTGGGTTTTTTTTTCTTTCTTACGAGTGCTTGACTTTTTGTTCATGTACTTCGTTTCCCTCCGAGTTCGTCCTCGGTGGGTTGTACAAGACGATTTAAATTATAGCTTAATTAATACTAGTTTCGGCAGAGTTAGTTCTGTTACTATTGGTATTTTTGTTGCTATAGTTAATATTATATATATATATATATATATATACACACACAACGGGGGTTTTATTATAATAGAGAGGTTATATATATATATATATATATATATTCACTACTCGACAACATAATTTTTGCAGAAAAATAAAATAAGGTACTGTTAAATAGCGAACACGCGGCAAGTCCTTTAATAACTGGTAGCAAAGAGAATGAACTGAGCCGACACTGCCTTACTATTGTCTCTCTCTGTCTGCCTGCCTCTCTCTGTCTGTCTCTCTCTCTGAGCGAGAGAGGAGGAATATATATATATACATGGAATTTATAATTTATTATAATGGAATTCTTTCCATTATAATAAAGACCGTTGTAGATTTATTGGCATATATATATATATATATATATATATATATATATATATTCCTCCTCTCTCGCTCAGAGAGAGAGAGAGAATAGTAAGTAGAGCAACATTACTTCTGGAAAAGCCGACGAGACAAAGTAAAAATTTTAGTAAACAAGGAGCAATAATATTTTTTATTATTATTATTCAAGATGGGGAAAACAAAAAAGCTGTTTTAAAGTGTTAAAGAAATAATTTATTCAAATTTGGATCTGTTTTATACGAACTTGACCCTGAGTGGAAATGCTTGATTCTGCTCCAATAGTTTGTACTGCAACAGTTTTGTTTTTTTGTTTTTTTGGGGGGGAAAAGACACCAAAACAAAACACAGATTCCAGTAGATAAATATAGACATGAAAGATGTAAAAGGATTTTCTTTATTGAAAACATTGAAAGCAAAAAATATTTTTGCAAGAAATAATTTCTTCGAAATTGTATTTGTGCTACATGAACAAGACTTTAAGAGGAGATACTTGATTTTGATAAGACAGGTTTGCACTATAAAACAGACCTGGAATTCCAGATGCCAAATGATGAATGTAAACAAAAATTACTTGTAACCTTATCAAAGATGCCGAAAACAGAAAATTATTTCGATTTTCGATAGAAAGTAATAATTTGTTCGAATTTCCTTCACGAATCATGTTTTTTGTTTTCACATCTTTACTACCGTATTTTATCGCCACACTCTTTTCACTTTAGGAAGTGACTGAGGCAACAAAGATGCTGTTGTGCAGAAGGATACTGAGAATGTCATGCACAGAACATATAAGCAAAGATAAAGTTTGAAATAAAATTGAAACAAAAAGGATATTCAGTTGTAGAGCAGCTAACACCCCTCTAGCGCTCTCAAGAATGAAATGGTCCGAGGTAGCTAAAAAAATAAAGATTAATAGCAGTTTTGGATTTCAGAGTATCATAGACATTCTGAGAGATCGACTGCGTGCATCAGTGGTTAACTTTGTCGTACTCTCTGCCTCCGGGCGAAGAGGAGCCCAGACGAGGCACTGCCGAAGGGTAGAGACTCGTCTGGTGAAAAGCAGACAGTTTTTGTCCAAGCTTACGGGCTCGGTGTTTAAATGGCTTTGTGCCGCATCTGCCACGGGCATCCACCCATGTGGGAGGTGGTTGATACCTTTGGAGTGTCATTGACGATTACTATCGGACTGTGCTCTCAGTGATTCTAACGACTTAACATCTCCTCTCTTATACTATTTGTTGTTCTGTCTTCTGGTGTTTGTCTTATTTGTATTACTTTCCATAAGCAGGGATATTGTGCTGTAGATACTCAGCACACATCTTCATGGTATCGTCCTGCCACTTCGGTGATACAACACATTCATTGCTAGAATCAGAAGACTGTTGACATTTCTAAGAAATATATAACAACTGAACTTTAGAAAATCTAACACTCACGGGACGTTCTGAAGGTCAAATAGTTAAATGGAAATGGCGAGTAACCCACTAACGAAATATATATGGATGGCTATAACACGACCTCTGGCTGAGTCTAGCCAACCTTCCTGACCTTTGGTCGATTCCGCCTACGTTGTGTTGTTGATTTAGGATTAGCCAAAGAGAATTCCTCGTTGTCACTTAACGAGGTTGGTCCAGAACTGCAAGGAACTGGTATATAATGAAAACCAGATCTTAGACTGCAATGACACGATATATATATATATATATATATATATATATCGAATAAATACCATATTACAAGCAGGTCAAAATTAAATGACGAAAAAGAAATATCTGTTGGCTGGTATTTCAGTAGCACGATGATTTCATCTTCTGTATCGTCACGGGGCGATGGTTTATTCAATTTCCAGTTGGTTGAATTTTGACTGACCGTCTCTTGCAAGCTCTCTCTTGTGACAAGCTATTTCAGCTTGTCTGCTTCAACTCATCGCTGGTCCCGACTCACTGAATTTCGTTTTCTATTCCAGTTTTGTTAAAAAGACGAAAAACTGGAGTGTGGAAGTTAGGGACTGGATTGCAATTTCCTCTCCCTATATACGTCTTAGCATCTCGAAATATAAGTAATATCATCTAACCATTTTGACTTCCAATAAAAAGAGAAAAAAAATACTACCTGTTATTGTCTGCCTGTTCTTATCAGCTGTCCTGGTAATCAGTACACAGGAAATTCTCAAGGTCGTATCTTGACCTAGGGTCACATATCGTCAAAATCAATTTGACAATGTTTTGACTACATTTAAGTAACTAACTTTGATAAATTTACTTACTGCTCTCGACAAAAATAATTTTCCACTCATTGTTATTGGAATCTGTATTTTCCACTTTTGTCTTGTGTTTTCCACTTTTTTATCACCTCGGCTACTTTCCCGGCAAAAATAATTGTATTCTTGAATTTTCACTTTAAATTAATACCAGCCATCTGAAAATATGGTTACAGTACAACAGGAAACGGAAGGGATATTAAACGGAGAGACGTTGTTAGGAGCTTCAAAGCATAAGATGTTGTGGGGAGCTATGATCATTGACGGCCTAAAGAGACACGGCACCTCGAAGACAACATTTAATAATATCACTAATACTAACAATAGCAGGGACAATTGGATAGAAACGGATGACGGATGATTAAAATTCCACTGCAGAATCAGCGAGTTAATGAGTCGTGCCAGGATACAAGATACGAGTTCAAATCTCATTACAAGATAATTTTTATTATTCAATATTTTCAGTTTATAAAATAACAGACATACATAATACATTATAACATTATGTAATTAATTGAAATATACATAACACACCATTTATGTATAGAATCCACTACAATACATTAGAACTTTTATTATAAACAAATACCTCTCTGTTTGACAAGTACTTGATAGGTGAAAATGCTATGTGGGTGTCTCATTGTGAAGCATAATATGTATGGCTGAAAAATTTTACCACATGACTTGATGGTAAATATATCAATAAATAAACGCTGGTTTTCTGCCGTTAATTTTTTAAAATAAATGTAAGGAAGAAACAAATATGTATAATAAAAATATAATTATTATTAACTTATTATTGTGTTTGATGTAAGCAATAACTTGTATTGCAAATGCAAGTTAAAATATGTGTAATCTATATATATAAAAGGCAATCTGTTAGTCTGCGTGCGGCTGTTCCTATGCACGCTTACATTATTTAAGCTACGCCATTCAAACCTTCTAGGGACACATATCTACAGGGAAGCCAGGTCGACACATACTTTTTGAGTTTAAGTTCAGTAATTTTCCCTTTCGCACTTTTTGGCCAATGAAGACAATTGTTTACATTATTTGCTCCGTAAAACATCTAATATCTAAGCTGATTGCTAAATTACGTCACAGAAATCAAATTACACATGTCAAACGCGACTAAAATATTTTTAATTAAAAAAAAATGAGCTTTTATAGTTAATCTTTATTCCGACGTTTTAAAAATTCATTTGGTCAACAAAAAAATGTGAATATTATTCCCAGTAATTTTGAAACAAAAGAAATATTTTTAAAAAAAAAAGTGTTTTTTCAATCAAAAACAAAATATGTAAAAAAAAGTGTCAATGGTTAATCTAATTATTTAAGTCTTTTTTTTTTCAGACTTAATATTTCATACTTCAGAAAATAAAATTTTAAAAAAATAAAGCTTTAAAGTTATTGGCAACTTCTACTATTAAAATGTTCTGAATTGCACGAGCAACGCCGGGCTATGATGATAGTTAACAATAAAATTGTTAATTCATCATATTGTATCATGAACTGCTTTTTAAACGGACCCAACAGATTTAGGAGTGCTCGATTAAACTTTTATATCTTTTCGTGTTAATGCACCTAATTTTCAGAACATAAAAGAAATAATGATAATATCTGGGGAAGAAGAAGTGAATTCATACTTTTCCAAAAGGTAGTTGTGCCTAAGTAAATATAATGAACGTGATTGTATTTGAAACTGAGTTCTCTGATTTACAATTATTCATTAGCCGCTTTTCATTACACCATCCTCACAGCCAAGCTAACAAAACCTGTTATACCCAATCTGTCACTAATTTAGGTACTTGCCGTTGCTTAACTTTGGTGATCGTACGAGAACCGGTGTTTTAACATAATATGACTGTAAGCCTTCAGGTCTAGGTTGAGCTTAGGTACCATTGAGTCTTCAAAGTAAGGGGCCTCCATAAGAGAACACCCGTTCGAAAGGATGAGACAAGTCACGAGGATTTTTTCTGCTTTGCTATTAGTTTGCATAATATAATTAACTTATAAACTATTATATCTTTAAGTGTTTATGCACCTTATTTTTAAACTGCAAAAGAAAAAAAAATAATTATGTTACAAAATAAGGCATTGGATAGAATTATTGTGGCCTCTGGTAAGTGAAATTCTAAATTAAGACTGACGGGAAAAAGAAAGAGGAACACTGTTTATTTGGTTAGTTCAGAAGATACAGAGTGGGGGTGAATTTTCTAAGCGCCGCTTAGATGCGACACAAAAATGAAAGTATGAGGTATTTAGTCAGGATTGAACTCACTACCCATTTGGAATAGGTTCTAGCGAGAAAAAAAAAAGCTTACTAACCATTACACTACACCGAGGTGCTCAAATGCGGAAGACATATGGAGAGTAACAGAATCGCACTTATTTGAGTCTGAGTTTGTTATTCTTTGCAGTTTCTGACTGCTTGTCTCTGTATTTCACAACTTCAAAGTAAGAGGTCTCTCCCTGTATGCACACGAAACAGTCCTTTTTCTGTCCACTATGCTTGTCCTTTTGCTCCAGTGAAGACAAGACTTTATTTACCTGACTTCCCCACACAGGTAGGATGTATACAAGGTCTTTTTTTAATGTGGGGGTGTCCAAATGCGTATATATCAGCCAAGGACAAAAATTGCCCAACCCTTGATATTATACCAATGCTACCTGTTTCAATGGTTATTAAAAATATACTTATTTCGAAAAAGACTAAACCTTATTTAAACGAAGACTCCACATTTTCACGCAATGGAAAAAAAAACCTTCTTTTCTATGCATTAAATAAAAAATTAAAATATGTATTTAATAATAAAATTGATAATATTATTACTTCATTCTTTTGCATTATGAACTGTTTTTATAAGGAACCCAACTGATATATGGATGTTTATTGCCTTTTGTGATAATTTCTTAAATCTTCTTTCGAGATTTTTGATAGGATATGTTTTATTTTTTAGCCGTATGTAAACCTCTACGAACTATTTAAAGCCAAAATATAATAATTTTATATAAAATTTAATAGTTTCATAGTAAAAGATAATTTTAATATAGTTTTTAGGTCATAAACTATATCGCTCCTAATTTCACGACAAAAATGTATTGTGGGTAATTTTAATATAAGATTTATTGATCTTTTTGCTATCAAAATGCATTTTTGATCATTTTACTATAAAAATGTACTGTAGATTTTTAGGGGGAGAATCACTATTTGCCCACAGCTGGGACCCTAACAGGTGTTACCACCCTGGGTCAGTGAGGACCGGGGAACAGCAGCAATTAAGAGATGGTTCCCCGCTCCTAAAACATCTAACTTCCCTACCAGAGGCAATGTGGCTGGGTGTGGATTAGCGTCATACTCAGGGTAATTTTATATGAGAGCTACTTAATAAATTGTTATACACTAGTGTAAAAGACGTATAAATTAGATGAAACCGAAAAACGTTGCACTCTTTTGACGAGGCATGAATTAAAACAAAGGCACTATGAAAGGTTTTATTTTGAAAAATCGCAGCCGTTTCAATACAGAAAACATTTGCTATTCGTTGACCGAGTAGTTCGTGTTACAATCGGTTTGAGTTTTATAAAACAATTTTTGCAAGAAATTAACTTTTCAAATCCTCAAATTATTATCACTTTCGCAAATACCCAAACGAAATGTATTGGGTTCTATAGCCTTGGTTGGCAACCAGTCTACCACAGAAAAAATGGCAACCTACTGCGGCAAGATCTTCTGCCTTGTCAATCAAGGATCGAAAGAGACATGATCCCCCGACCGTGTATCAGGTATGGCACTTAACTGACTGATATAGATAAAAGGATTGAACAGTAAGACAGACTGGGTTCTATAGCCTTGGCTGGCAACCAGTCTACCACAGAAAAAATGGCAACCTACTGCGGCAAGATCTTCTGCCTTGTCAATCAAGGACCGAAAGAGACATGATCCCCCGACCGTGTATCACGTATGGCACTTAACTGACTGATATAGATAAAAGGATTGAACAGTAAGACAGACTGGGTTCTATAGCCTTGGCTGGCAACCAGTCTGCCGCAGAAAAAATGGCAAACTTTTCAGGAAAATCTTCTGCCGAGTCAGTCATGAATCGAAAGAGACATGATCACTCAAACGTGTATAACCTAAGGCACTTAACTCGCTTACAACTATTGTTGCATTTTCTAGTATTGATTTTCTTTCCTAACATTCTAGTTACAAACGCTATCCATTTTAATTGTTGTTGCTTTTGGAAATCTTCAAATGATAGACAGCAGTAATAAAATACAAAACAGTTGCAGTTATAAAAAAATAATCCAAAAACCAGTTTCCTGTGCATGCAACTTACGTGATATCAGCGTTTGGATGTAATCCAAAACACTCAGGGGTATCGTGTGATGGTAATTCGTCAATTGCATACATGTACTGACTGACAGTCTTGCAACGAGGAATTTTATATTCTGTAAAATAGAATTTAGTGTATGAAATACTAAAAGAAAGATTTCTTTTTTATACATCAGATTCAATATAAGAATTCGTAAACTGAAAATTCAAATAGTAATAATAATCATTTGGATATAGAAGAGTAAACCTAACTTTTTACCTTAGGTCATATCATATTAGAGAAGGGACAACTCAACATCGCCAACTGTACATAGAGGAATTGGCGCTGAGACAGATCAATACAGACACATGAACAACGTCGACTGGGCGCTGGGACAACTCACCACCACCAACTAAATACCGTCGACTGAACAACGCTAATTTGAGCGCCGAGACATCTGAACACCGTCACCTGAATACCGTCGACTGGGAGCCTGGACAACTCATGACTGCTAACTGAATATTGGCGACTGAGCAACGCTGACTTGAGCGCCGAAACAGCTCAACACCCCAAACTGAACACCGGCGACTAAGCCAACTAAACCACGTGAAAAAATCAGCTCCAGAAAAACATTTTTTATAATCTAATAAAAGGGTTAAAACACTAATTTTAAATATTGACTTTTCAAAAAGCATTATGTAAAATATGAACCAGCATTTTTGTGTTTAATTTTTTTATGAAGAAAATCGTAACTTTTTTTTATAAAACTTCAGAATGTCGATTGACTTCTTTAAAAACCAATGACATAACGGTTTACTTTATTAAAAAATAATCAAAAGCCAAAATACTGGCATTTTCGATTAATTTTATTAAAAATAATTAAAGACAAGTGTGTTTTATTAATTTTCAAATGTCAATTTACTTTATTAAAAAATCATTTTCGGGCGGTGTTCAGTTAACGGTATTAAATAGGTGGTGTTGGATTGTTCTGCACACAAAAAAGGAACCAGAGTGTGAACTAAAGCGACTTGTGTTGAGAAAGGCATGAATCAAGCTTACCCTAGATTTCACATATGTACTAATAGAATGTGTGAATTTGTATAACGACGAGTATGAAAAATCAAGGTAGCAAAAATTTCTGATGGAGTTGTTCATGTTCACTTAACCCTGGGATATGAAAATCCATCTCTCCCTGCATTATATATATATATATATATATATATATATATATATATAAAATCAACCGAAGACAGTCCTGTTTTGCTGTATGACAGCTCATCAGTATGGTTAGACATCCGATTGCTTCCAGCCAGAATTAAAAAAAGGTAGATGAAGAAAGTCGAAAGAAAGGACTACAAATAAACAAGAAAACTGAATGTATGGTCATCAGCAAACAGAGGAGGCCAAAATGTCAATAACGGGTTGGGGATACTAAAATCAAGCAAGTACAAAAATTTAAGTACTTGGTAAGTGTTCTAACGGAAGACGGGAAGTGCGATACTGAGATCCGAAGGCGAATTGGCATGGCAAAGGACGCATTCCAGAAGCTGAGCAGAGTATTAAGAGACAGGAAAATTTCGCTAGAAACAAAGAAGAGAGTACTGGGTTGCTATGTGATGTCTGTTTTTCAATACGGCAGTGAATGCTGGACAATATCATCAAAGATGAAAGAAAAACTTGAAGAAACTGTAATGTGGTTCTACAGAAGGATGCTGAGGATGTCATGGATCGAGCACGTGAGGTTTTAGAAAGGATGAAAACGAAAAGTAAATTAATAATGAGCATCAGGAAAAGACAGCTAAGTTCCTGAGATATGTGATGAGGAGTGAGGGGTTGGAGAGTATGATACTCACAGGTCAGATAGGGGGAAAGAGAGACAGGAGGAAAGCAGAGAAAGACATATTTGAAGGGACTGAGTCGGTGGACGGCAGAGCGGGATTTGGATGGAGTAACAAAAGAAATCGTGCTAACAGTTACCATGGATAAGGAGACGTGGAAAACCATGATCTTGTAGGGGCCTCAGCTATGCCTGCTAGTTTCAAAATGTGTGCCAAACACAACCGAAGTCCGCACACTTTAAATATATGAGAAGGTTGAAGGTTGGATGTTGAAATGTGGAAGGATAGAATATTTCGTTTCTACATTTAAATAAAGATTTATTAACAGAATGACAAAATTGTAAGAAGAAAAATATAATTGAGATTTCGTTAACTGAACATTAAAACATTTGTGAGAAGAAAAATGTTAATTAAAAAAATGCATGTAGTTTTGTAGTTAAAATTGTTCAAAGAGAAATATATTTAAAATGTTCCGCATAATTTTAGAGTTCATGGTTGATAGTAGCATAATTTTTATGTTCCTGTCCCTTTTTTTTTCTAGATTGGCGACAGGGTGAAAAAGAAGTTAAAACAAATAAAAAAATTGTACTTCTGTTGTTGTTATTGTTGTTGGCGGTGTTGTTGCTGTTGTTGTTGTTGTTGTTGTTGGTGGTGGTGGTGGTGGTGAAGTGAAAACGAAGAAGAGGTAGAATGAATATGTGACCCGCCCTTACGTCTGGGTCGGCTTCTTAAAATTTCTTTTGTTACATTGCCACAAGATCCGTCGGCTAACTGCTTCCATCCTGACTGTTTTTAACCAGTCACGGAATGTAGTTTAAGTAGTCAAATTTATCATGTGACCGGCTCCAGCAAGCATTTTCTTCTTTAGGTGCGAAAAAAATTTGACTGACATCATATATCAATTTTCGATTTCCTATCCAATCAAGATCCAGAATTTTACTTTTCACACTAACTTGGGTAATTTGCCTTGATCTGGGTTTTTTGAAAAGGTTTTTAGGCGTTTAAATCCGATTTTGCAGGTGAGCAATTTTACTTTGTGTGTTTTAATTTACTGTTGGATGATAGAGGATTTGTATCCTATAATCGCCTACGTTCTGAAGGGTCATGGCACATAGAAGAAGAAGAAGTTAGTACAATATCGCCCTATCAAGTCTTCTACCGATATTCGGGAAAGTATTCGAGGCTATAATCAATGCTGAAATAGTTCATCATCTCACCGCCCACAAATTGTTCTCCGACAGGCAATATGGATTCCGCTTTGCCAGGTCCACGGCCGACCTGCTAACAACCATAACGGAGTACATGCTACAGGCTCTTGAAGAGTCTGACGAGGCTTGCGCAGTTGCTCTGGACATCTCCAATGCTTTCGACAGGGTTTGGCACTCTGGCCTCCTATGCAAACTACGCGGTTATGGTATTACCGGTCGCCTGCTTGACCTAATCCAATCTTTCTTAAATAACCGCAAAATGAAGGTCGTTCTGAATGGGCGTGCTTCTTCGTCCTACATCACGAATGCTGGTGTCCCACAGGGGTCTATCCTGGGCCCAACGTTCTTCCTTATTTTCATCAACGACCTCCCAGATGAGATCAAGTCCCAAGTAGGCATCTACGCAGATGACACTACAATATACTCCCGCTCCAGTAAGAAACCTGTCGTGGCGGACAGACATAATCTCGCTGCTAACTTTGAGCGGGATCTACACTCTGTGGTGAACTGGGGCAAGAAGTGGCTTGTCAACTTCAATTCATCAAAGACCAAGCTGTTGTCTGTCAACCATTACAGGCAACCTCTCCTGCCTCCCATAAGCATGGACCAAGTGATTCTCTCTGAGAGTAATACACTACGCCTCCTCGGACTTACCCTGTCCTCAGACCTCAAATGGAACCACTATATTGAATCCATAGCAAAATCTACTGCTAAGAAGGTTGGGTCACTATGTCGATCCAGGATGTTTTTTCCACCTGAATCCATCCTGCATATATACAAGTCATTGCATGGAGTACTTCTGCCATTTATGGTCAGGTGCCCCTGCTGTTCTCCTCAGTGTTCTTGACAAGCTCCAAAGGAGAGTCTGTAATGTGATAGGTACTGATATGGCGGCTCGACTGCAGCCACTTCCCCATCGTCGAAATGTGGCCTCCCTTTGTCTATTCTATAAATACTTTCATGGCTTCTGCTCGGACGAGCTTAAGTCACTGATGCCTCCTCAACAGGTGTTTACTCGTGCAACCAGACTGGCAACTGGGTCCCATCCATTCACAGTCAGGTTAACCAAATGCAGACGACAATTCTACTCCTGTAGCTTCTTCTCTCGCACTTCCCGCCTGTGGAACTCGCTCCCGTATTCTTGCTTTCCTGACGGCTACAACCTCCAGAAATTGAAATGCAAAGTCAATACTCATCTACTAACCACTGGACTCTAGCTCTCTCCCCACCCCTGTATAATCTTCCCTTTCTCTCCACCTATGTATCTGTCATCGCACCTGCTTTCTCAGCTTTCTATTGTTCCTTTCTAACTAGTTTGTTCTCCTCACTCTTTTCTAATTAATCTTTTTACATTTATGTAACCCCCTGCACATCAGTGGCGTTTCCGCCTTGCTCGGGGTGAAATGATTAAAAAAAAAATAGTAACCAATATGAAAAAGAGAATTAGTAGAGTTCGGATACCAGATGAAGTAGATTACTTTGGATTCATGCGTTCTGGAGGCATTAACCCATCACCGCTTGAATTCTGTATATTTGCTTAATAACAAAGCGAGTTCTAATTCCGTCTGAGACTGTTTCTGTTCCCTTAGAACTGATATCCTGGAGAAAAACATGAGTCGATTTCCCTGCCTTCTGTCTCAATCAAAGGTATTATACCAAAAATTATCTGGAGTTTAAATGGGCGGGTGAGCACTCTCTTTACTTTCTCAAAGCACTTTTATCCGACTTAAAATGCTTCTCGATGTCAGAAATCTTTTAAAATTAGCCAACGAATCGGACAGAGCAAAATATATAAAAAGATCGGTTGATTAAAACAAACATATTCATGTTGATGTCTGTCATTTCTATAAATGCAAACATTTTATCTCTTATCAAAACTACAACATTTGTTAAGAAATCTATTTGAAAATCTGTTAGGATTTCAAGTAACCAAAATTACAAATATTATCATGCCCCGAGGATATACTTTTTGACATGAGATTATTATCAGGAAGAACGTAAACAGATAATGACATTTATAGGCACGAAGTAATTGCATCATAGCGACACCAAATACTACACGCTTCTTACATATGTTAAACACACACACACACACACACACACACACACATACACACGCAAACACATACAAATACACACACACACGCACACATATATATATATATACTAGCAGTATAGCCCGGCGTTGCTCGGGTGTACTGAAAGCTTTAAAACTAATCCATGGTCCTGGAGCTCAGACTCTTTGGACGTTGGCACGAAAGACTAAAAAGCAATAGTTGTTTCCAGTTAAAGCAAAAACCGTAGACTGAAAGAAAAATGAATGGATGTAAGTCAAATTTTGATTTCCTGCTATCGATAACAAATAAGTTTTTTTCGTCGTAAACTGAATTTTGAAGGCTAAATAAGTCCTCTGAGTAAATGGTATCATGGCTGAGATTAAGAACTACAATTATACCTACTTAGAGCCAAACCCGAAGCAAAAACTGAAATAAAAGGGCTGAAAAAATACAGACATACAGGCAGATAGCCAGACACACACACAAACATCTTGCCTTATATATATATATATATATATATATATTTATTATCGATTTTCTGCACTATTGTAAGAACTGCAACCTTGAAACGTCTGAATATCGTTTCTTATGTCTTTGTCTATGAGTGTATCAAATTTGATTAAATCGGACCACTCGTTCTATAACCCGATTTTTTCGATTATCGATTTTCGATATTTATCGGGGGTACCTCGACACAAAACCTAGCTAAGAACACTCGCAGACGCTTATAGTACAACTGTATAAATTTTCAAGAAAATCGGTTCAGCCGTTTCGGCGTCTATATATAACGGACACACACACAGACACGCACACACACAGACACACATACACACACAGAGACAAAGTTCCATTTATTAATAAGTTTATATATATATATATTTCAAACATATACTGTTAAATATAACAAACAGTGAATGCTTATTATGCTTAATCATGAGCCGTTCTAAATATCGTGTTTTGGCTTTAATTTCAAGTGAAAATAAAGACAAAAATTTTCCAACATTGTAATATATTTTTTTATTGTGCTGGTTCGAAGCTTTCAGCTCACATGAGCCATCTTCAGAGACGCTACAAGAACGTTAACATAAAAACATCCACCAACAAAGATGATATTATCTTGTGTTGACGTAAAACATTGCTATGCGACGATAAATCACTGAATAGCAGACGCAGGTTGTAAATTTGTAATGCGGTTCTATGACGTCACACCGCGTGAGAGCCCGAAATGTTAACAGAACCATATGTCTAAATGGAATGTAATGTGTTATGACCACATTGAAATGTGATTTTGTTAAGTGTGGGTTTTTTTTATTTAATAATAAAAACTAAAGTTTCTTTTTACTGTGTGTATGAGTGAGTATTATTGTGTTATCGACTAAAATCTGTTTAATATTACCTACATGTCTATGTTTTTTCTAAGAAATGTTGTTTAATTGAAATATGATTAGATATATGGCAGGTACGTGGAGAAGTTAAAAAAAAACGGCTCAGATTTACAGTAACAAGCGATAAAGATGCTATAGAGAGCCCAAGAGGTTGCTACTTGGGCCGCTAATATCTTAACTTCTGGATTTCATATAATAATTTCCTTTAGCAACACTCTCCTTTCAGTGACTCTTTGACTTTCATTGGGTGAACGACTACTAAACAAGTAGCAATGATCTCATTATTTCTGAAAAAGAAAATCAGGTACTGAAAATTTGACTGAACTATCGCCCGGTTCACACTCCACCCACGTCTATTGAACAGGTGTATAGGCTCATCCATTGTTCCCTGTTTAAGATGTGGTTTCTGGCTTTCTCTTTTCCAATCTTACGTAGCCCCCTGCACATCAGTGGCCTTACCGCCTTGCCCGGGGTGATATGATTAAAAAAAAAAATTGTAAATAAAATGACGCTATTTTAATTACAATTTAATTAAATTTTCAGTACCTGATTTTCTTATCTAAATAATATGTTTTTCAGTTCCTATTAATGTTAACACAAAGTTTTAAGTATCTGCATGTAAAATATTTCAAATAAAGATTTATATTTAATATTTTTTTTGCTGTTTTCAATATCGGGTATTGTGTACCCATAGTAGCAATGTAACTTTAATTAATGGGTAGTATTTCTCGGTTAAGAAATAAATTGTATTTTAAAGATGTTAGTGAAAGCTAAATAGAGTACAAGGAAAGTATTTCGTGATATATGTCCGCTTGTATTGCAGTAAATACTGGACGATAAAAAGGAGACTTGAAGCAACAGAAATGTGGTTCTACAGAAGGATGCTGAGGATACCGTACTCCGAACATGTGAACAACGGCAAAGTTTTGGAGAAAAGAGAAACAAAAAGGAAACTCATACTTAAAATCAGGAAAAGACAGCTGAGGTTTCTGAGGCACATAATAAGGAAGGAAGGCATAGAAAATCTAATACACACGGGGACAGATAAAGGGAAAGGGAGACAGAGGGAGACAACGCATAACATTTAATGAATGTATAGCAAAAGAAGGTTTAGAAGAAATAACAGAAAGACAATGTTTATTCAGAGCTATAAGAGAGAGGAAGTTGTGGAGACCCATGATCGCTTACATCCTGACATAAAGAACGAATAAAAAGCAGGAAATACCTTTGTAGAAGGTGAAGCTTTCAGCGAACATTCCTTCTCCAAACCAAACATCAGCATACGTGTTCAACAAACGTTTATCAAAATCATCTGTTACTCGTCCACCGTACTGCACTTCACCGATCATATACCGAACAGTTACCCAGCAGACACCCTGAAAAATAACAATGAAGTCAAAGAATTAGCAAATGTATTTTTATACATTTATTGTATTGCATTGATTGTCATTTTACAATACAAATGTCAGTTATATGTCGGAAGGGTCATGCGCCAATTCATCTCACGTGTCTTAACCATTTGACCACGGAAGATTCTATGGTTAAACAAGACCGAATTAAACCATATAAATACATACATAAGTTCTTGATTTCTTGCAACATCCATATCTGCTCTGTTTCGTATCCTATCATACGTGACACACGCTTTTTGCGATCATATCTCGAAAGAGACATGACTGACTGGGCAAAAAATTTTCCTGCAGTAGGTTGCAATTACTTTCTGTGGTAGACTGGTTGACAGCCAATCTACAGTATCCAATCTGTCTGGTTATTTATTGCAAAGACGAAAACAAAAAACGAAAACCAAAAATGATGCAAACCCACCATAAGCAAATTTAATCCAAAAGTCAAGGCTTTCTATGCCTACATTTATTTAATATTTCCGT